>APFE031603556.1:0-202778 GCA_000404065.3 Pinus taeda | reverse complement strand
TTAGATAGCTCTGGACGACAATGATAGAGTTTTTGGAAGTAGCTGTTCTACAGATAATATTTATTTTGTTATTGATACATTTTATTGCATTGATATAAAACAATTTCTTCACTAAAGGTTATTTTCATCAAACTTTATGAAGTTGAAACTAGTGTCATATCTAGGTTAGAATCTTTAACTGCATCTTTCAATAATGAAGATCAATTTTCCAAAAGATTTGCTATTTATACAAGCGAAAAATCAAAATCTGGAAGAGAGTTGGTGTATGTTTCGTAAATGCCTAATGTAACCATTCACAACTGGTTTTATTATGAAAAAGAAAAGCTATTACTCTACAAAAATAGAAGAATAATCTTCTATGGAAAATATTTCTTAAGAAATTGTCTATTGACAGGAAAAGAGTCTCTTTTACCTGCTAAATCCTGTAACACAAATGTCGATGGACCTAAGACTTCTACAATTTGAAAAGGACCAAGCCACATTCTTTGAAATTTTGTATGTTTCCCCTTTTCTTCATGTGCCTTGTCCCATTTTAAAACTAAGTCTCCCACCTGAAAATCTTTTTTGGTCATTATATTTGAATTAGAAGAGGATTTTACTAGTGCCTGATGATGAGAATGTGTTTTCTTAGCTTGTTCTCGCTGTTCTTCTAATTTGATTATTTCCATTTGTCTTAGGTGTAATGAGGAAGTTGGTACTTCATCAAAGTATTGAACTAGAGACAAAGAAGAAATTGCTAAATGAGTCGGAAGAACTACTTCTCTCCCATAAACTAAATTAAAGGGAGAAGTGCCGATGGAAGCTTTTCTCGTTATTCGGTCTACCCATAAAGCGTATATTAAGGATTTATGCCAATTTTTATGATTTTGGTCTACTGTTCTTTTGATAATCCTGGTTAGGTTTTTATTTGTAGACTCGGCTAACCCGTTGCCGTGTGGATAATAATTGGTAGAATATTTAAGTTTGAATCCTCTTTTAAGTGCAAATTCAGTCATTGCATTTCCAGAAAAGTATGATGCATTATCGAACATTAAAGCAGAAGTTAATCCAAACCTGGTGATTATAAATGATCTATGAACTCAATAATATTTTTAGCATTAGCCGTCTTGAGTGGAACTGCTTCTACCCACTTAGTAAAATAATATGTTGCTGTAAGGATATATCTATGCTACTTGGAAGAGTGAGGAACGATCTCACCTATTATGTCCAATCCCCACTGACTGAAAGGTTGGTCGATGTTAACTGGTTGTAGTGGTAAGGATGGATTCTTTTGTCTTCCAGCAGTAGTTTGGCAGAATTGACATTTCCTCACGTATCTGTGCGAGTCTTCAAATAACGTGGGCCAGTAATACCCTGCGCGCAAGATTTTATGTGTAGTAGAATCTCCAGCATAGTGTCCGCCTGCTGGCCCATCGTGGAGTTCCTGCAAAACTTTATCAGCTTCAGATTTCTCAAGACATCTAAGGAGAACAGAATCGTAATTCATTCTAAAAAGAATATCACTTATGAGCTGATATTTTTTGGCTTTCAACCTTAGAGCTCTTTTCTTAGTATGATCAAGGTATGAAAGAGCATATCCATTCTTAAGATAATAAATGATGTTAGCGTATAATGACTCTTCATCGTTTAGGCTTACCACGCACACTTGTACCTCTACAGATGGAATTTCAGAAATTTGCGACGCTCCAGCCAGCATTTTGCAAAAGCCTTGACCTCTTACAATGTTTGTTGGTTTAATTTCTATGTCACATTCTTGTAAGGCAGTTACCCAATTGGCCCTCTTCTCACCCACATCCTTTTGTACTAGAAGATTCCTTACCGCTGGAAACGATACTATAATTTTGGTATGGGTTTTGAGTAGAAAAGGTTTGAAGTATTTGATCGCTTTGAAAACAGCATAAGCCTGTTTCTCCACATCTGAGTAATTTAATTCAGCACCCTGCAAATTTGAACTGAAAAAAGTAATTGGTGCTTCCGCCTTTTCTTGATTCGTTTGAGTGAGTATCGCAGCATATGACCTATCTGAGGCAAATATGTATAAAATAAAAGGCTCTGAAAAATTCGGAGTTGCTAAAGATGGAGCATTAATAATAGCCTGTTTGATTAGGTTGAACTGCTTCATGTTCATCTTGGCCCCATTTAAAATTAGAGTTCTTTTTTATCATGGTTTATAAAGGAGATATGATTCGTGAAAAATCTGGAACAAATCTCTTTACAAAATTGATTTGACCAAGGAAATATTGCATGGCTTTTTTGTTATGAGGTAGGAATATTTCAGAAATTTCATTGATTCTGTCAGAATCGATGTGAATTCCAGATTTTGACACTATGAATCCTAGAATTTTCCCTTCACTTAATGCGAAAAAAGATTTCTTTGGGTTAAGTGAAATTCCATACCTTAAACATCGTTGGAAGATTTGTTTCAAGTCTTTGAGATGGTTGCGTCGTTTCTTTGAGTACATGGTTATATCATCCAAATAAATCACTACAGATTTATTGACTAAACCTTTAAATGCAATGTCCATGGCTCTCTGGAATGTGGCACCAGCATTAATCAAACCAAACGGCATCTTTCGATATGCATATGTGCCCCATTTAGTTCTGAATGTGGTCTTCAATTGATCATCAGGATGTACCAAAACTTGATTGTATCTTGAAAATCCATCCAAGAAAGACATTAATTCTGAGCCTGCCACTGCCTGCAATATCTACTCCATAGGTGGTAAGGGAAAATTGTCTTTTTGACAGGCTTTGTTAAGATTGTGAAAGTCAATACAAATTCTAATATCTCTGTTTTTCTTTCTAACAGGTACCATATTGGAGACCCATTTAGAATGTCTGACGGGAAAGATTATCTTGGCTTTCAACAGCTTATTGAGTTCAGTTTTTATCTGATTTTCTAAGTTGGGATGAATTTTTCTCAATTTTTGTTGGACAAGTTTTTCATTATCGGTCATTGGAATAGTATGTTGGATGATAGAAGTGTCGTATGTTTTGAGTTCATCATAGTTCCAAGAAAAAACTTTTTTGTATTGTCTCAAAAGACGAATATATGCTAGTTTTTCTTCAGGGGCTAGACCAAGGCCTAGATTTATGTTTTGGGGTTTGGCATCGGTTCCTAGGTTTACTAATTCATAATTCAAAGTTGAACTTTGGAGCTTTGAATTGGTAGACCTTTTAAACCGATCTTTCAAATCATATAGGTCTTCTAACTTGACCACTAATTTAGGTATAGCATTGTCAGTGCTATCTTGTTGTAATTGTCGATCATGTTGATCTTCGTCGATTATTTGGTTGGAGTAGGATCCTTCAGAAGGAAATTTACGATATTAGGATCGTCGTTGAATATTCTCCAATTTGTGATGTTGTCAGGAATAGAAGGTCTAAATATTAATTCTATTGAGAATCTATTTGGACTAAAATCTTCTGAAGGAATGAGCTTAGAAGCTACGTTAGCTAATAGGTTAGCGCTTGCATTCTGGAGTCTGGGAATTGATG
Organism: Pinus taeda; assembly: GCA_000404065.3. NCBI lineage: Eukaryota > Viridiplantae > Streptophyta > Pinopsida > Pinales > Pinaceae > Pinus > Pinus taeda. The sequence goes on along the minus strand of APFE031603556.1, from coordinate 199,280 downwards.
AAATATTGAATGCTATAAAATGCTCAGTCAGATCTTGAACTAAAGATTGATAGTGTTTTAAATGACCTGATAAGCAATGTATAGTATTCTGTACCTGTCTTACTACAATTTCAGAGTCTCCGAAGACTTGGAGGTACTTTATATTTAGCCTGATTGCTTTGTACATCCCTTGGACTAAAGCCTCATATTCTGCTGTATTGTTGGTACAATCAAATTCGAGCCTGCATGTTAACATGATTTTATCTCCTTCTGGACTAATTAGCACGCATCCTGCTCCTGCTCCTTCGTTAGATTTAGAACCATCAAAAAATAATTTCCAAAACAAAGATTTATTTATAGGTCTATCTAAAAAATTGATACATTTTGAACTATCCGTTTGAGAAAAATTTTTGACTTGGGACAAAACAGAATGTTCTAAATAAGGTGATGTATAAGCATTAAAATTGCCGAGAAAAGAATCCATTGAGTAATTGCCAATTATGCTACTGTTATATGCTACTGGTTCATTTCCCCCCTCTAATTCCGTTACTATGTACTTCTGATGTAATTCTTGTTCAACTTTTATTTGATTTGGCTTACCATGTAAGGCAGCCACATGTGCGACCAGTCAGTTGCGAAGTATCCATGTAGTTTTTCTGACCAATCCATGCTAAGAATTAAGCCATAAAATTCAGGGATTTCAGTGACTAAAATGTCAATAACTTGACATACCTTTGGGTTGGATGACAGCCTTATGGTTACTTGATTTAGTTCGGCAATAACTTCAACTTGAGATCGATCCAGCTGAACTATGTGAACAGTGGATTTCTGTGGTTGAACATTTAATTTGGTGCATATGGACTTTGGTAAAATATTCGATGAAGCACCTAAATCCACTAAACAATTATGTACATTTTTGTTAAAAATTTTATAAGTAAGGAGAAAAAAGGGAGTATGAGATCTCGATCTTCCTCCAATTAAAGAAATGTCGTTTGGATCAATCTTGTTAGTCGTATTAGTTGGAGGTCTTCCCATGTTCTGAGAAGCTTGAGAAATTACAGCGACAGGCAGAGGTGCAACCGGCACAACATGTAATTCTTTCATCATTATCTTTTGTTGATGCTTTAGCTTGCTCAATTCGTACAGGGTGATATTGGCCCTAGTATTTTTCATGTCTTCTATAATATTGTACTCCATTTCATCCGAAATGATCAACATTTTAGATGGAGTAGGTGAATCTGTTTGGACTGGGCTAGTTTGAGTTGCTTTAGATGTCATTTTCTTTGTTGCGACTTTATCCTTTGTTGCAGAGCTTGCGCTCTTTGGTTTTGGAGTAGTTTGGGGAGGATCAAGCTGACTTCTACTTCCTGTGTTAACTGGGAATACTTCTTGATCTTCCTCTTGTGGGAGGATGGAATCCCACATTCCTTGTAATTCTACAACTTCTTCATCATTAGTTTGCCCTTTAGTGGCAAATCCCTCTTCTTCTTCCTCAGATTCGGCATTTGCTATAGCATTGGGTGGTCTCGAATCCGTTGACGGACCTCTTTTAAAAGCTCTGTAGGGTCTTTTTGAAGAAGTTTCTGCTACTTTCTTTTTTATATCGACCATTTCATTAGACATGGTCTTCAGAACTTTTTGCAATCCCTCCAAATCGAATGGATCTTTTGCTTGTTTCTTCTTGGACTCTTCTTTCAAGGTGACCTTCTTAGATTTACGTTCTTCTATCGTGGATTTCTTCTCTAAGGCTATTATACATTTCTCTACTGCTATGGATTCTTTCATGTTTTTGGCTAAGGTTGTTTTATTAGCCCTATCCACGAAGATTGCTATGTTTGATGGTAATGCAGTGATATACCATTCACATCGCACTTCCTCGCTGGGCTGGGAAGCAGTAGGAATTTTGTTTAGAATTTTATTGAAACGTAGATTGAAGTCTTTGATAGGTTCTCTAGATTCTGCCCTAAGATTGGATAGGTCGTTGATTAACGTTGTCGTAGACCTGTCGTCACCAAACTTGGTTAGGAATTGGTCTTGGAAGATGTCCCAACTGGTAATAGATCCAGAGGGTAATGAGAAATACCACGATCTGGCTGTTCCTTGCAGAGTATAAGGAAATAGTCGAATAACAACATCTTCATTAGTAACCCCGTTGAGGTTGATGGATAGCATAAAGTTGTTTATGTGTTCTTCTGCTAGCATAATTGCCTCAGGATTGAACTTAGGCAACCATTTCTCAGGATGGGCCGGTATTTGACTCAAGGGTGCAGGCATTAAGACTGCCCCAGGGTTGTTCCATGGAGACTAGGCCATTGTTGAACTGCTAACAGGGGGATTTGCAGATGATGATCCCTGTGGTTGGGAAGATGAGGTTATTATGATCACAGATGATTGAGGAGGAGTTGTAGGGATTCCAGTGGGTGGATTGACAATGGTCTGGAGTGGAGGGGTGGATGGTTGACTTCGTGGTGGAGAGTTTGAGATGGATGATGTTGATGAAAGAGTCTCGCTGTCGAACCCTTTAGGTGACTTCCTTTCTCTTTTCCTTTTGGGAAGAGGTAATTCGGTTGGCCGAACACCAAACTTTTCACTCTTTAATCTGGTCAGGGGATGAGCAGGGTTATACTGCGAAGTCACGCTGCCCTGAGATCTATCAGATCTTTGAGGGGAAATAAAAAATCGCTGAAGTTTGTGAATCAGAGATTCGACTTCAGGAGGTTCAATAACAGATTGTTCTGAAATGTCAGGATTTGTAGCAGCGGTTGATGCTCTGGCAACTTCTAACTCTGAATTTAAGTGTAATGGAGAAGTCGGGGGAGATGGTGAGGGAGATTTACTCTCAGAATGGTATTTTGATTTGGATTTACTTGTCATTCATAGTTCATGCCCTCCTTCTAGCACCAAATATGTTGAAGGCCCCGAAAATCAGGTCAACAACAAGGGGGATACCCGCCCAATCCAGACCTTGGTTGGCAACTCCTTATCCGTTTGGTATTACAGTTCCAACTGGGGATATGGGACCAGTTTCCCAATTGAGTGTGTGTGTGAGAAAGATGCGTATTTCTGTTCTAAATGGAATACTTCTATCCTAATTCTAATCTAATGCTATGCTGTTGTATTCTAATAAACAGAAAAACATCAAAATTTATGCTAACCCGGGGTGTGATCTTTCTTCTATGCGATCTAAAAAGATTTCAAACAATAACTGGTAATAAAGATCATTCAACTATTATAAGAAAAGGATTCAATAAAGATGAACTACTTCGTATAAGAAGTTAGACGAAACAGTTGTGAAAACTTATCGCATAAATGAGCTATTCATACACTAAACATAAACAAATAGTTATCACCGTACAAAAGTGCCAAATGATAACTCAGGCATCCATGCTGTAATATATAAACAAATGAAAACTGAATATCACTTTGACGCATAAGAAAAAATGGTTAAGAGATAAAATTACCATTTATAACTAATCCTAATCATGAGCTTCAAGCGACAATTGATTTATCTCTCCTTGATTTAACATCCACTAAGAGTACAGAAGTGCAACATCAGTAGCAGATATCAAATGCAAATATCAAATAAACCATGTTCCATTCATTCACCAAAACCTCCTCTGAGGGTGTAAAATTGCATGTTCTGAGGACAAGTTTTTGATAAATTTTTGGACCCTTCTCTAAATGTATGAGAAGGGTTCAAATACTAATGACTAATTCTAAAAATAAATTATTACAAAAATAAAGGATGTGGTTTAAATGACCGTCCTTTTTTCAGGAAAATAAAACGAAATTAAAACTAAAATTAAACTATTTCTGTATTTGATCTCTGAAATCACATGTATGCAGCATCTGTTTAAGGAGAGCCGGGTGGCTGACTTCCGCTTTTAACTGGGCTGAGAAAATAGAATCTACAAGAGCTGGTGCCATTTTCTCGGTTGCATTTATAATGCACTTAACAGTCATCCATTGGCTATGTGGCTTCACCAAGTATGTCCAGTAACAATCCCAGTTTAACTTGCTTAGCCTTTGGATTACTTGGCCTTTTCTTGAGCTCTATGTTTCCAATCTGCTTCTAGCTGCTGTGCGTTTGGTAAGTATCCTGGAGTGGTTTCTGTGATCAAATTTGCCATGTGTAAATTTTCATTTACACCATAATTAATTCTTCTGGCCGTTGTGGCTGCTCCTTCTGCTGCCTGTTCTGCCCCTCTGATTTGCTCGTCCCATTTGTTAAAGAGAATTTCCTTGTGATTTTCATTTATTCTTAGTGCACCTGCTCTTTTACCCTCGTCCGTGTCTTGCCAAGCCAAATATTCAGTCACTCGTTTATCAATTATATCATAGTCACTTCGCATGTCTACCACTTGATTAGTGGTTTTATCACTGATTTCACAATAATGACTCCACTGTGATATCTTTTCGCCCAATGCTTCTTGCTGTTGTAGTAATTGTTCATTCAAGGAAATGGACTCCATAATAAATTCTATAAGTTTAGGGTCGCCCTTGTGCATCTCTCTTAAATCCTGTAACTGCTTTCCTTTCTCATCCAAACTTTTCTGGTACCTTATCTGCATCTGCTGGAAGTCCTGTTGCAACTTTTCAAGCTGTTTTTGTGCTTCATTATTGGCGTGGGCTTGTTGCAATTGTTGTTGCAGTGCTAGTATCTGGTCTTCCCTTTCCTTTAGCAACTGTTGTACCTCAGATGCTTTGTCGATAGTAGTGAAGGCGTATGCTCCTGTGATCTGAGATAGTTTGGTGAGATTTTCAGTAGGATTGCTAGTGGGATCTTTCCACAGGACGTCTAATTGTTCTGTGTTTTGAGAGAGTGTGCTTTCCAATTTCCTTTTCTTTCTCTGTTTTCTTACTACTGCTTTATGCTGTGGGCTATAAAATATATCTAGAGGAGGGATTTCTTCAACTTTTAGTACAAGCTCAGAGGATGGAGAAATAGGAATATGCTCCATATCTGAGACTTCGCTAACTGTTCTTGTGACTACTTCTTTTACTATCTGTACATTGCTGACATTTGTCTTCATGGTTTGTCCTTCAATATTGATCAAGTCGTTGAAGGTTTCCCATTCTTTGTCTAATTCAACTATGACTGGTGGTGCTTGGATGACGAGAGAGGGAGGATCTCTTTGCGGGGAGGAAATAACTTGCTGAAGTAGAAGTTCTTTTGACTAGGCAGTGTCCTTAACTGACTCTTCGTTCTTATCTAGTTCATTTCCGGATCTTTTAGAGTGTTCAAACATTTCTTTTTCGGATTTGTACTTAGATCCGTTGGTACTTGAACTTCCACTGAGGCTAACACTTGGAGTTGGTTCTCTTGAGGGTTTTAGGCATAGCTTTTCTAAAGGAATACTGGCTAGCCTTCTGTCCCTGTATGTTTTGAACCTTTGAAATTCTTCTGGGAATAGCTGCAATTGGGTTGTGTGCAGAATTTCTTCCAATGTGTTTTTCTGTTGGAATATATCATCAAATAAATCTTTTTCTCCGGAGAACACTTTTATCTTGACTGCTGTTGTAAAATTGTGGGCGACCTCATAAGGGTCAAAGGCCTTGCTGTGAATTTGAACAGCTGTAAGCACGTGATATTCTTTATTTCTGCAAAGGCGTGGCCTACATCGAATAGCGAGAAGGCCCCACAGGCTATAGGAAACTGTGACCATATAGCCTTCTTTTTGTCTTTTAATTCTTTAGTTAGGCCACCTTCCCCACAGGTTTGATAGGCGATCTCTCGGGCTAAGAGTTTATCAAGGATATATAAATGTAGGACATGAGGGGGTGCAGAACTTCCAAAAACCCTGACATAAGTAAACATTTCTTCCCCGAACCATCTTGCGACAGTGAGGATGTCTACTTCTGCTTCAGGCAAGCATCTCGGAGGGTCTTTATCGTACAAAATTCTATATAAGGGCAGCATAATTCCATGACAAATTTGGTAGAAGTATGGAGTCAACTGAGAGTCCCATAACTCTTTGTGATAGACGTGGATGGGTAAAGGGTCTTGTGTCGTCCACTTCTAACCCATAACAGGAAACTTAGAAATATAAAATATTGCGTCCATTATATATGTCGAAAGGTAAAAAGGAGGATAGATCCTCTGAGCCGTAGCTCTTTTGGACCGGTAACTGACAATGGTTGTGACCAGGTTATCAGACAAAATTTTGGCCCAATCTATAATGGTGGCATTTGTGGCAGCATCCAATAATGGTAGCCACTCGGATGAGAATTTGTTAATATCTTGCATTCCAAATATTCTACAGAGCATGGCAGCAGCAAAGCAATATGGAGAGGTAAGGGAACCAGTACTGTACATACCGTGTTTATCTTTCTTTAGCGGCTCGTCTCTCCTAGACCAGTCTTTGGTAGTTTCTGCCAAGTCTAGATTTTCTTTTACAAATTTCTATGTAAACTGTCTATTGTAGATTGTTTGTGGCTCCGGTAGATGATACATGAGCTTTAAATCCTGCGCAGCCAATGAACCAATGAGTCATTAACCATGAACTTTAAACTGTCTATTTTTTATTTCTGCGGTATCCAATATCCATTTGACCATGTCTATGTATGGGAGGATTCTTGGCCTTGCTCCTATCCGATGTAAAAATGAGCAGGCTAGCTCTGCAGGGGATGCTTCAGAAGAAATTTGTGAGCCTGCAATAGCTGTAACCTCAATTACTCTGGGATTCTCCTCTTCGAGCATATTATACATGCCTTCCCACGTAGCTATTCCCGCGTTTCTGTTGCAAGCAGTGTCTGTATACAAAGGTGCCATTTTCTCTTATTCGGAGCTCGAGGCTTTGCTTTTCTTTCCCATTTCAGCCTGCGTATTGTTTTGTATAGTCCTCTGCTCTCCATGCCTGCAATTCACAAGTGAGGTGAAAGTGAATGACAAGGAAGGGTGATGGGAAAGTTTTAAATGCTGCAGACATACCAAATATACCACCTTAGGTGAAATGTTCTTTGAAGGGCATGCACCCATATTTTATTAATAACTGACAACTAACTCCTCTATTAACATTTAAAGTGCATAACCATGAGTCAGCTTATGGAAACTACTTTTCTTGAATAATGAGCCCGAAATATTTGCGATGGAGTGATTTTGTGATTTGCTATCGCAACATCGCAGATCGTAAAATCGCAAAATCGTAACATCGCAAATCGGAACATCGCAACATCACTCTAATATGATGTCGCAATGTCGCTTATCGCGAAATCGTGATATCGCAATGTCACAATATCGCAGATCGCAAGAATGTTATGTATGACAGATTTTGTTAACCTGTTCCTTGCGAGATGCGACCTTGCAATCGGCGCCATCGCACATTGGCAGATTTTTGAAGTGTTTTAAGTAAGTTATGTTGAATGTGATGCAATATTTGGTCATTATCGTTATCTCGTGAATATTACGATTGTGTTTGTGAGGTGGCATTCCACTATTTTCTTGCGATGTGATTTCACTTGATAAGATATATTCTTTTACCTTATCATAAACTTAGATTCTAAGAGTTTCCAAGGGGGCTTCCTAAGCTTATGATGGTAACTTTATTTGCGAAAAAGAAATGTAAATGTTACTTTGATTTCTTTGGATTTTATAACTAAGGGTCCCCACTTATTTAGCATTAGAAATAACATTTCATAAGGAGGGGGGTTGTTGGTGGCCACAATAATTGGTGATTCACTTGGAAGAACCAGTTATCTCTGTGTTTCTATTGAATTTGCTAAACTTCCAAAACAGAAAATTTCTCAGAAAGTTAAACTTTATTATGGAAAGATAAAGTACATTATGCTCTAATCTGTCAATGACATTTTATTTCAGCTATTTTCAACTTTGATTGTTTGCTCCCTCAAGTTAGTCCTTGTATTTACATCAGTCATTACTTGGTCTGTAAAGATAAAACAAAGTCTTCTCTGTAAACCAGTTTTAAATATGCTCATTTGTCGTAGGTAGAGCCTCTGCTGCCAACAGGCGTTCATAGCCTCGACAGGGTTACCTGTTACCCAGCAATGATCCTGTATCCTACTTAAAGAAACCTAAAATTCTCAAAGAAGAATCCACATCCACACTTATTGCTTTGATTTTCTTTTTATTCTTAAAGAACAATGTCTTGGTTTGATAGCCAATTTATGACACAGTTATTCACTCGATTTATAACTTTGTTGAACAAGCTGGCTCTTGATGAGACCCCTTGCCTCTTGATTGTAACAACCTTGAGTCATTGCCCTATTGTGGTATAAAGTATTTGGAAAAGTCAACAAGTTATAATATCTTTGATTATGATAAGCCGGCTCGTGATGAGACCTCTCATTCTTCAAGATGAAGTGTATCCTTGGATTGTTCCTCTGAAAGTTGTGATTTCCTTAGCAGGGAGGAAGTCATTGTTTCCTTTAGATAGCTCTGGACAACAATGATAGAGTTTTTGAAAGTAGATGTTCTACATAGAATCTTTATTTTGTTTGATACCTTTCATTGTACTGGTATAAAACAATTTCTTCACTAAAGGTTATTCTCATCAAATTTTATGGAGTTGAAACTAGTGTCATATCTAAGTTAGAGTTTTTAACTGTATTTTTTAGTAATAAAGATCAATTTTCCAAAAGATTTGCTATTTATACAAGCGAAAAATCAAAATCTCAAAGAGAGTTGGTGTCTTTTTCGTAAATGCCTAATGTAACCATTCACAACTGGTTTTATTATGGGAGAATTTTTTTTTAGGACGATCACAAATTTTCTAATAAGTAATTTTTTCCTTGGATATTTATAAAATATGAAAACGGCTAATCACTTCATTTATTTTTGACCTACAGACTAACTAAACTAATTCTACTCCTATTCTAACAATATACATGAAATTGACTAGGTGTAATCATATTTCCAGTGTAACCATTTTCTCATTTCCGTTCCTGCATATATATTCAGTTCAAAAATTAGTACTAGAAACAAAACTCTTACTGAACTTAGAACATTAAATGTGGAACAAGAATGTACAACTATTGTTAGAATTTTATTTAGAATTTCCTTCTTATGAAATTTTCTTTCCAATTGAATACTTATTGGATCGTAGAAATCTGGATGGATTTCTATTAAGGACTGATAAATGTTCAATGGAAGAGATGACAGGCCGGATTGAAGATATGGATTTTTGGATTCAAAGGCCTGGAAGTTGTTATTAGTGTTACGTACAAAAGTTAAACTTTTGACAATTTCTCGTGAAAGAAACGCTTCCAAAAATATTTCTATAAATGCATCAATGAAGGATGGATGGAAATCTCTCAAATGAAATGAAAAATTATTAATTAATACACCTTTCTGTTGATATTGTCTTTGATAGGATGGAAGCTTTTGATCAATAATTGACATTGATTTAGTATGAAATTGAAATAGCTTGTCATGTTCTTGAAAAATTCAGTTTTCCAACAGGGCCATACATCAATTGAATGTCTGTTAGTATGGTTTTTAGGATGCCAGCATAATGGATCAAAAGTCTGAAAATTAAAATTTGAAAACAAATTTGTTTTTGTACAAAATAGGTAAGAAGAAAAAAATAAAATAAAATCATTATCTGTACAACTAGAGTTATAACACAGTTGGGATTGTTTTGTAATGATTTCTCTTTCACAAGGATTGGCTATGATTATAGAATTTGAGTGATCTCGATTCCCATCTTGTGATTTAGAAAGGGAATCATGATTATGAACAGGCATGAAAGCTTGGTCATGATATGAATCATAGACTGGAATATTTTCTTGGTTAATAAAATCATGTAGATGATTTGCTGCTTTAGAATGAGGACTGGTTGAAATAGTTTCTGATTTAAAATACCTCTCATTCTCAAATATTATTTGAAGTTCCTATTGATTCTCTTGAGATAAATCAACATCTTCAATGTCAAAGTAATCATCATAAATGACTTCACAAGATTCCCTAGGTTTCTTTTCAGTTTCATCCAGTATATTCAAACAACGAGGAATAAGGATTTCATGTCTATTAATGGCAAAAGAATGTTCTCCAATTGTTTCTTTATCTTGAAAACCACTTAATGGTGATTCATTAAGACCAACCTCTGTATTTTCTGAAATATCATTAATATTGAGAGGGGAAAAAATATCATCATTACAAATATCAGGATAAAGAGAAAAATGTGATTCTGAAGTAATGCAAGAAATATCTTTTTTTGAAAACTCTTGTGCATTATGTTCATCATAGATTTCAGGTTTTAGATCATACCTTGATGTGCTTGTGTTTTTGGGAAGAAGATTACATGGCTTTCCTGAACTTTGGACTCGCTTATCATGGGAAGATTCAAAAATATGTTCAGCTGTTGGCATGATATTTTTTACCTTCATTTGTTGAGTTGCGACCATATTTTCTGAATTTGCCTCCAAGTTGCTTTCAGATTCCAAAGTGACCTTTCTTCCAAAATTGTTGTTTTTGTCTTCTTGTATTCGATCAAAAATGTCTTCTAAGCTTTGTAAAACTTTTTCATCACAATTAATTTGCTCATTCAAATTGGATTTCTCATTTATGTTGGAAGGGAATTGAACAAAGCTTGGACTAATTTAATATGAATTGGGAATAGGAGGCAGTGAATAATCATAATCAATACAATCTAATGATTCTTCAGTTATGGGATCATTCTCAATATTAAATTTTAAACAATTCAGATGAAATTGAATATTAAAATCTCTAACAAACTCATCTTATTTTCGTAGATATTCAATTTCATCAATTACCTGATCATAAACATAGCAGTCGAATTTACAAATGAAAACTGTGACAAATTGATCCCATCTGTGAATTGAGGCAACCGGAAGGGTTCTACATGATTTTCTAGCTTCTGCTACAAATGTGAGAGTAAAAATTTTGCATAAAATGCCTTCGTCAATTCCTTGAAAATTAGAATTTGAAACACCTTGAATAAATTGAAGGGCATGATTAAAAGCAGAAGAATTTCTCTTACCATTGAATTTTACCTGAGACAATAGTCTTACCACTTCAAGTGGAGTTTTGGAAGATGCACGAACACGGATGCAACTCCAAATTGGAAGTTTAAGAGAGGACATCCTAATTCAAATGTTAAAATTGAAGACAAATTCCAACAGACAACATGTTTCAGCCCTCCTTCTAGTGCCAAATATGTTGAAGGCCCTGAAAATCGGGTCAACAACAAGGGGGATACCCGCCCCATCCGGACCTTGGTTGGCACCTCCTTATCCATTTGGTATAGCGGGTCCGACTGGGGATATGGGACCAATTTCCCAATTCAGTGTGTGTGTGAGAGAAAGATGGGTATTTCTGTTCTAAATGGAATACTTCTATCCTAATTCTAATCTAATGCTATGCTGTTGTATGCTAATAAACAGAAAAACATCAAAATTTATGCTAACCCGGGGTGTGATCTTTCTTCTATGCGATCTAAAAAGATTTCAAACAATAACAGGTAATAAAGATCATTCAGCTATTATAAGAAAAAACTTCGATAAAGATGAACTACTTCGCATAAGAAGTTAGACGAAACAGTTGTGAAAACTTATTGCATAAATAAGCTATTCATACACTAAACATAAACAAATAGTTATCACCGTACAAAAGTGCCAAATGATAACTCAAACATCCATGTTGTAATATATAAACAACTAAAAACTGAATATCACTTTAACGCATAAGCAGAAATGGTTAAGAGATAAAGTACCATTCTATAACTAGTCCTAAAATCATGAGCTTCAAGCAATAATATTATTCTCCTTGATTTACATCCACTAAGAGTATAGAAGTGCAACATCAGTAGCAGATATCAAATGAAAATATCAAATAAACCCTGTTCCATTCATTCACCAAAACCTCCTCTGAGGATGCAAAAGTGCATGTTCTGAGGACAAGTTTTTGATAAACTTCTCGACCCTTCTCTAAATGCATGAAAAGGGTTTAAATACTACTGACTAATTCTAAAAATAAATTATTACAAAAATAAAGGATGCAGTTTAAATGACCATCCTTTTTTCAGGAAAATAAAACGAAATTAAAACTAAAATTAAACTATTTCTGTATTTGATCTCTGAAATCACATGTATGCAACATCTGTTTAAGGAGAGTCGGGTGGCTGACTTCCGCTTTTAACTGGGCTGAGAAAATAGAATCTACAAGAGTTGGCGCCATTTTCTCGGTTGCATTTATAATGCACTTAACAATCATCCATTAGCTATGTGGCTTCACCAAGTATGTCCAGTAACAATCCCAGTTTAACTTGCTTAGCCTTTGGATTACTTTGGCCTTTTCTTGAGCTCTCTGTTTCCAATCTTCTTCTAGTTATTGTGCGTTTGGTAAGTATCTTGGAGTGGTCTTTGCGATCAAATTTTCCCTGTTTAAATTTTCATTTACACTATCAATAAGTCTGCTGGCTACCATGGCTACTCCTTCTGTTGCCTGTTCTGCCCCTCTGATTTGCTCGTCCCATTTGTTAAAGAGAATTTCCTTGTGATTTTCATTTATTCTTGGTGCACTTGCTCTTTTACCCTCGTCCGTGTCTTGCCAAGCCAAATATTCAGTCACTCGTTTATCAATTAGATCATAGTCACTTCGCAAGTCTACCACTTGATTAGTGGTTTTATCACTGATTTCACAATAATGACTCCACTGTGATATCTTTTGGCCCAATGCTTCTTGCTACTGTCGTAATTGTTCATTCAAGGAAATGGACTCCGTAATAAATTTTGTAAGTTTAGGGTCGTCCTGGTGCATCTCTCTTAAATCCTGTAACTGCTTTCCTTTCTCATCCAAACTTTTCTAATACCATATCTGCATATGTTGGAAGTCCTGTTGCAACTTTTCAAGCTGTTTTTGTGCTTCATTATTGGCGTGGGCTTGTTGCAATTGTTGTTGCAGTGCTAGTATCTGGTCTTCCCTTCCCTTTAGCAACTGTTGTACCTCATATGCTTTGTCGATAGTAGCGGGGTGTATGCTCCTGCGATTTGAGATAGTTTGGTGAGATTTTCAGTAGGATTGCTAGTGGGATCTTTCCACAGGACGTCTAATTGTTCTGTGTTTTGAGAGAGCGTGCTTTCCAATTTCCTTTTCTTTCTCTATTTTCTTACTACTGCTTTATGCTTTGGGCTGTAAAATATATCTAGAGGAGGGATTTCTTCCACTTTTATTACAAGCTCAAAGGATGGAGAAATAGGAATATGCTCCATATCTGAGACTTCGATAACTATTCTTGTGACTACTTCTTTTACTATATGTACATTGCTAACATTTGTCTTCATGGTTTTTCCTTCAAGACTGATCAAGTCGTTGAAGGTTTCCCATTCTTTGTCTAATTCAGCTATGACTAGTGGTGCTTGGATGACGAGAGGGGGAGGATCTCTTTGCGGGGAGGCAATAACTTGCTGACGTAGAAGTTCTTTTGACTGGGTAGTATCCTTAATTGACCCCTCGTTCTTATCTAGTTCATTTCCGAATATTTTAGAGTGTTCAGACATTTATTTTTCGGATTTGGACTTAGATCCATTGGTACTTGAACTTCCACTGAGGCTAACACTTGGAGTTGGTTCTCTTGAGGGTTTTAGGCATAGCTTTTCTAAAGGAATACTGGCTAGCCTTCTTTCCCTGTATGTTTTGAACCTTTGAAATTCTTCTGGGGATAGCTGCAATTGGGTTTTGTGGAGAATTTCTTCCAATGTGTTTTTCTGTTGGAATATATCATCAAATAAATCTTTTTCTCTGGAGAACACCTTTATCTTGACCACTGTTGTAAAATTGTGGGTGGCCTCATAAGGGTCAAATGGCCTTGCTGTGAATTGGAATAGCTGTAAGCACGTGATATTATTTACTTCTACAAAGGCGTGGCCTACATTGAATAGCGAGAAGGCCCCACAGGCTATAGGAAACTGTGGCCATATAGCCTTCTTTTTGTCTTTTAATTCTTTAGTTAGGCCACCTTCCCCACAGGTTTGATAGGTGATCTCTCGGGCTAAGAGTTTATCAGGGATATATAAAGGTAGGACATGAGGGGGTGCAGAACTTCCAAAAACCCTGACATAAGTAAACATTTCTTCCCTCAACCATCTTGCGACAGTGAGGATGTCTTCTTCTGCTTCAGGCGAGCATCTCGGAGGGTCTTTATCATACAAAACTCTATACAAGGGCGACATAATTCCATGACAAATTTGGTAGAAGTATGGAGTCAACTGAGAGTCCCATAACTCTTTGTGATAGACGTGGATGGGTAAAGGGTCTTGTGTCATCCACTTCCAACCCATAACAGGAAACTTAGAAACATAACATATTGCGTCCATTATATATGTCGAAAGGTAAAAAGGAGGATAGATCCTCTGAGTCATAGCTCTTTTGGACCAGTAACTGACAATGGCTGTGACCAGGTTATCAGACAAAATTTTGGCCCAATCTACAATGGTGGCATTTGTGGCAGCATCCAATAATGGTAGCCACTTCGATGAGAATTTATTAATATCTGGCATTCCAAATATTCTACAGAGCATGGCAGCAGCAAAGCAGTATGGAGAGGTAAGGGAACCAGTGTTGTACATACTGTGTTTATCTTTCTTCAGCGGCTCGTCTCTCCTAGACGATTCTTTGGTAGTTTCTGCCAGGTCCGGATTTTCTTTTACAAATTTCTCTGTAAACTGTCTATTGTAGATTGTCTGTGGCTCCGGTAGATGATACATGAGCTTTAAATCCTACGCAGCGAATGAACCAATGAGTCCTTGACCATGAACTTTAAACTATCTATTTGTTATTTCTGCGGTATCCAATATGCATTTGACCATGTCCATGTATGGGAGGATTCTTGGCCTTTCTCCTATCCGATGTAAAAATGAGCAGGCTAGCTCTGCAGGGGATGCTTCTGAATAACTTTGTGAGCCTGCAACAGCTATAACCTCCATTACTTTGGGATTCTCGTCTTCTAACATATTATACATGCCTTCCCACGTAGCTATTCCTGCATCTCTGTTGCAAGCAGTGTCTGTATACAAAGGTGCCATTTTCTCTTCTTCGGAGCTCGGGGCTTTGCTTTTCTTTCCCATTTAAGCCTGCGTATTGTTTTGTATAGTCCTCTGCTCTCCGTGCCTGCAATTCACAAGTGAGATGAAAATGAATGATAAGGAAGGGTGATGGGAAAGTTTTAAATGCCGCAGACATACCAAATATAGCACCTTACGTGAAATGTTCTTTGAAGGGCACGCACCCATATTCTATTAATAACTGACAGCTAACTCCTTTATTAGCATTTAAAGCGCATAACCATGAGTCAGCTTATGGAAACTACTTTTCTTGAATAATGAGCCTGAAATATTTGCGATGGAGTGATTTTGTGATTTGCTATCGCAACATCGCAGATCGCAAAATCGCAAAATCGCAATATCGCAAATCACAACATCGCAACATCGCTCTGATATGATGTCGCAATGTGCTTATCGCGAAATTGTGATATCGTGATATTGCAATGTCACAATATCGCAGATCGCAAGAATGTTATGTATGACAAATTTTGTTAACCTGTTCCTTGCGAGATGCAACCTTGCAATCGGCGCCATCGCACATCAGCAAATTTTTGAAGTGTTTTAAGTAAGTTATGTTGAATGCGATGCGATATTTGGTCATTATCGTTATCTCGCGAATATTAGGATTGTGTTTGTGAGGTGGCATTCCTCTATTTTCTTGCGATGTGATTTCCCTTGATAAGATATATTTTTTTACCTTATCATAAACTTAGATTTTAAGAGTTTCCAAGGGGGCTTCCTAAGCTTATGATGGTAACTTTATTTGCGAAAAAGAAATGTAAACGTTACTTTGATTTCTTTGGATTTTATAACTAAGGGTCCCCACTTATTTAGTATTAGCAATAACATTTCATAAGGAGGGGGGTTGTTGGTGGCCACAACAAGGCTATAATATTCAGTTATCTGAAAATACCAGTTGTTACATGCATGCAAGCATTAACAAACTAAATCTCATTAATTTAACAACTTGCTAAATTAATCTAACTAGACTTGAATCAGTTAATTGATCCAACTAATTACAACTCATCCTCATCCTTTACCTCATGGTTAAATCCCTCAATCAAAGGAGAAACTGTTGCATGTCATCACATAGACTTCAAGTTCGTAATTCCTTAACTAACTAACTCAAACTAAATTAATTAATTAATTTAAAAACTGTTGGTAATATCAAATTGGAATTTTACTTCCTATTTGTAGTCCAGGGACTACCTAAAATAGGAATCCACACTGAACTGCTAAAAATAGAACTTCTATTTTTAGCACTTCCATTTTTTATTCCCTATTGCCCAATCCATCATTGATGCCCAAACTGCTATTTTTAGAACTTCTATTTTTAGCAATTTCTTGTTGCCAATTTTCAACAGGTCAAGCCCCAAAAAGCTAACAAATGGTTTTGTTGCCAGGACCGGGATCTGCATAAGGGATGTTTGATGTCATGTCACTGGAATCCAACAAAGAAAGAAATTGAAAGGTGGTTGGAGAGGAAGATTCACGAGTTCGCGGCACAGGAAAATAGGAATCCACGAGTATCAAAGGAACAGTGGTTAGGGCGCTAATTATATACAGAAATCCATGAAATTTTCTTTGCATCCTTCCCCTTTGAGCTGTATGAGTAGATCACGAAGCTAGCAGACAGTCAAGGAAGGTGTAGCCTCGATAAACTGATTGTGTGGACTCCGGTTTTGGTGCATAGACTAGAAGCATCAGAAGATAAGATCATGTAGGGTGTGTACCATTGGCTCAATCAAATTATAGGGGGATTTACCACTGAGTTTGCAGTAGATACGACTGTCAGCTATAGCGAGGTGGAATGTCACTTGTTCAAGGGACTGCAACGTAAGTAAATTAAATCATTGAACAGTTGGATAAAAATGCTATTGTGTAAAAAGTGGGTTATGCAAATAAATTGATGTTTGGGACTATGCGAAGTGGGAGGATCTACAGAAATGAAGGTAGCACAGAGATAGAAAATAGCCCATTGATAGCACGGGAAAGTGAGGAAGAGCTCGCAAAAGTTTCTCTAAGAAGCAAGATCAGTCTAATAAGGTAGTGAATCTTGTGCATACCACCCCCTCCTACACCACCACCAGTTTCACCGTCGTCACCCCCATCTCCACCCACACCACCTCCGCCACCACCACAGTTCAGTATGGCGAGCGCGATAAAACTACCGATACTCAGAGGAGTAGGGACGGAAGATCCAGACCAATTCTGGTTTGTAGTAAAGGTTGTATGGGAAGCACAAGGAGTCGTGGATGATAATATAAAGAAGGCTATGCTGGTAAGCATATTGCAGGATCGTGCACTAACATGGTACATTAAACATTCCAATCACCATCCAAACGCAGGTATCGTAGATATCCAGGCCGCGCTCAATAGGGAATTTAGCAGGCCAAAGTCAGAGACAATCGATTATCGGGTTTAAGGAAATTGTGATGCTTCTAAGCGACACCCCATGGGATCTGGACCAAAGACTCAAGAGTATGATTCATGAAGCCAACATGACCTTGACAGATGGGCAGCAACATGCATGGTTTGTAGCGTCACTAATACCACATCTAAGGACGACGTTGTCACAGCAGAATCTATCTACTCAGGCCGAAGCCTTAGAGTTTTCAATGAGGCTGCATGAGACCCCAATACAAGATCTTGGTCTGGGAGTCCAACAAATCCACGTGCAAATGAAAAATCTGTCTGGAAATGCACAGTTTGAAACAGGACAAGACAAATCATCCAGAGGCGCACGAGGAGGTATGTTGCATAAAATGCAAAGGCCAGGGGCATGACAAGGACCATTGTCCAGTTTTCGTGAATTACTTGGCGGGAGGAGGGGCGATGCCGTTAAGACCAGAGGCGCAAGTAGGACTAAGTGATCGCCTGCACTATGGTGCGTGATTTGTCACATAGGAGGAAAACACACTACAGATAACTGTCACCTATTACAGAAGTATACACAGACGTCCCAACAATTGTTTCGTAATTTCTGCAGGTCATAGGCCATGATGAGCGCACCTGCAGAAGTTACGAGCTGATGATGGATTAGACTCCTGCCTATAGAGTGCAAACCGAAATGCGAGCCCTCGATCCAAATGCAGGGATGGCACGTGCTAGATTTCAGGGGCATGGACAAGGTCGAGGTGGAATGGGACCAGGAAGGGGTCGCTGACAACTAATTTGTTACAATTGCAGAGGGACAGGGCACTATGCCCGCAATTGTACAAATCTGACAAGAGCATCATGTTTATACTGTACCCAATTTGATCATGAGACGAAGGACTACCCTACACTGATAGTGAGGTTACGTGATAAAGGACTCTAGCCTCCCCCGACTCAGAACCTACATATGATGAGATCTGAGCCAAGCGAAGAGGACCCAAATGTAAACATAGTGCTTCGAAGCAGTATCACAACCAGAGATGACAAAGGTAGGTAGCCAGAAGAAAGTGCATGGGTTCGCAAGGCTCCTACAAAGCAACCTGAATTTGATTTGGAGCGCACGAAGGAGACATTCATGGAAGCTAAGAAGAGCTTCATGGAGGCCTCCACTTTAGGTAGTAAGGATCAACTAGAACTAGGGATGGACCCTTCAATGCTCACCACTTTTCTGGAGACATGCATGAAACTGTTGTGTGACAACAAGGCTGTAAAAGGACTATAGGAACTTATCACTAGGTGTATTGGGTTAGGAGAACCGTGCGTAGTTTGGAAACTTGGAAAGCATGCATGGCGAACAGGAAGGGAAATGAGATTGACTGCACAAATCCGAGAGTACGAAATGGATCAAGTAATTCTAGATCTCAGATCAGACATGAATGTAATGCCAAAACAAACATGGGAAGGCATGGGTAGACCCGCACTACAATAGTCTCCTATTCAATTGCAAATGGCGAACCAGCAGAAGATCCTACCGATGGGAAGATTGCAGGGAATAACAGTAGATATCGAAGGTGCTCGGGCATTGGCAGATTTGGAAGTGATAGAGATTGTCAATGAAAGCAATCCCTATCCCTTGCTACTAGGAATAGATTAGGCCACTGATATGAATGGAGTAATAAATCTAAAGAAGTGCAAAATGAATTTTGAGAAAAATTCACTACGCGTAGTGGTACCTTTAGACCCTGCAGAAGGAGCGCGCTACACAAAACTAATGCACGACGATGATAGTGATGACGATCTCGACTGTATCTACAAGATAACCACTTGAGAGTAGGGTTGGGTGAATCCAACAATAGATGGTAGGATTTCTTGAAAGCTCCTGCACTTTGGATTCGGACGAAGAAGTAGAATGATGGCAGAATTGGTTACACAAAGTAACCACGCTCAATTGCAACATGATGGTAAGATCATTGCACTGTGTGACAACAGAGATAAGGGATCTCCCTAGGTATGATGAGTTGACAGCAGTGGATGAATTCCTGAGCAAATTTGAGAGCGAAGTGCAAGAGAAACAGTGTTTTGACGCTCTGAAATGAGCACTGCATGCTACGCCTGCAAGGTGGTGGGATACGCACCAGCAAAGTTTCGAGGATTGGTGCGAATGCATAAGGGGGATGTTTATACGATTTGGAAAACCTCAGCTATGGATGAGAGCTGGTTATGAGGGGTGAAACATCTTGTGTGCCCACCTTTCCAGATGGGTACAGACGTATGGCATGCAGCCCGCACAAACGCACACTGCTCTCATGATAGAAAATAGGAACAAAACACAGCATCAGGAAAGACGAAGCACACCAAAGATTATCTACGGGGAAGCATTTGATAAGGTGTGTGAGTATTGAATAGGGTCCACCATGTGAAACGCACTGACTGGGACCTGCGCATACTAAAGATTCGATGGGCCTATAGGACCATGTGCAAAACCCTGACCGCGAGAGCAATTCCAAAGCTGTGGAATGAACCAAGGACTATAATCTCTGAGGAGCATGCAAAGTCGAATCCGCACATAACAGCACTCATAGATTCGATAGTGCGCGAAGCTTGGAATGAAGAAATCATGCAGCCACGACAAACAAAACATATAAGACTCCAGGAATAAATTCGACGAGGAAACTTTAGACTTCGCGAACTTGAAAAAGACCGGGTATGGCTAAGGGAGAAAAGTGCTTTAATGGACGCAGAGGTCAAGAGGCGGGAAAATAAAATAAAGGAAGCATTTCTCGTTAATAAACCAAGGATGGAAAGGCAAGGTGCATCCGATCATACTGAGGAATTGGAGGACTATCACCGAGAATTGGTTATTCTGTTGTCGTGGCTGGGACTACATATCGCCAAATGCAGTAACCAGGGTAGCGCATTGTAAATAGTAGAGCATGTGGTGCCGATCACCACAATGGCAGATTCTACTGAACCATGAAAAAGGATGGGATGCAGCCCCACACAGGTGGTGCGACCACCTGACTAGCCATAGGAAGGATAGTCTTAGCGCTCCAGGCAGTTGAGAGGGAGCGTGAGACTATAAATTATTCTGCCTGGGAGCTGTGCGCTTTGGGAGGTGCGCAAAATCAGAACGTCACAGGGTTCACGACCGCACATGGAGGGCTGCGTTTCCATGCGGGTTCACTAGGAAGTAACATTGGTGTCATTGTTCATGACGGGATGTTCGATTTGAGGCCAAATGGAGCGCATGGCGAGCATTTAAGACACGATTTATGGGCAAGATTTGGGAAAATTTGTTGTCAAGAAAGAATTAATGGCCTAGAATTAGGGGGAACAGTTGAATTTAAATTCGAAAGGGGATATAAAACTCAAAGGGCTAACCAGCGAACAAAACTTGGTCATTTGAGAACTGAGCATTTGAGCAAAGCACAGAGTGTTGAGAGTAGGGAAATAAGTAAGCCCCTAAGTTCGTGAGAAACAGAATATGGTATAGAGATGATGACAACCACTAAGGATGGGTTGGGAGTGAGAGAGGGAACCGTCGGTGAGGCTGCACAGACCCCTATGGTACAGGATGTTCCCGAGGGCACTGGGGTGGTCACAAAAATCCCCAAATCACTGTGGATGCTGCGGCCGAAGAAGGATAAATAGGCAATGGGCCTAGTACGCATGTCCCTAAGGAATCCGCAACATAGCAAATTATCAATGGAAGAAAAGGGGAAGGCAGTCACAATTGAAACATATGAGAAAGAAGAAGACTTGCAGGTCCTGATCGCCACTGCAGAAGAAGAAGAAGACGTGGAGGAGGATATCCAACCGTTGTGCTCTGCAGCAAAATTTCCCACATATGTCCCTCCACGGAAAGGGAAGACCAAAGTACCAAAGGATCTAGATGCAACAAAGAGTTCACTCCAAACCCCGCTCCTCCCCGATGGCATTGAATTTGAGGGCATGCACCTAAGCCACATGCCCACCATGAAATTTGAAGACTGGGATCTCGCTGACAACGAGAAGTTCCTACACTTTGAGAGGGCGAATCTAATGAAGTAGAATAGCGAGGGGGCAGTGATCACGTTAGAGCCGCAAAAATGGCTACGTGGTGTGGAAAAGGATGGGTTGTTGCACTTGTTATGGATATCACATTTACACCACACACCCATCACCATTTTCATCATCAGGCAGGTGCTCTGCCTCGTGCATGATAGGTATCTATGGCTAGAGGAGCCTATTCCCATCATGGCAAACCTCATCCACCATATTTCTCGGCTTCCCTATAAGGGAAAGGACCCGACGACTATAGCCAGAAAAAGTAGCGATTTGGCTCTTGCAGAAGCCATGAAAGTGAAATATAAGCTAGAGAGAAACAAGAGGGGATATGCCATCACTAGCATCAAGGAAAAAGTGGTGCACGTAGCCACCCAACTCCTAGTTGGCAAAGTGATGAGGAAGTTTCGTACCGATGAGGTATCGACGCCAATGGTCACGCTAGTCGAGCAGTGCATAGAGGGGGTCCAGTGCAACTGGGCCGAATTCCTCTATCAGGAATTTTTGTTAAACTATTGTGAAGCCCAGGAGTAGGGTAAGACCTTCCACTATGCGTGGTTGCTCTTATCCATCTTGCTAGTAGCGGGAGAACTACCGGAGGATAGTCAGTTTCTCAACAATGACTGAGACTTACCAGAGGCCGCAAAGTACGCTTCGCTCTGGGCCACCAAAGATGAAAAATAGATTCATGATACAAAAAATTTCTTGGTGCTCATGGAGGCGAGCATACGAATGTGGATCAACAAGAGGCTGCACTTGTCACCTACGGTGCACAATAGTCTACGGAATTTTGCAGACTTCAAGGCAGATATGCACAACATTTACAGCAGGGTGTGAAAGGATCCGACGAAGCAGTGGACAAAGCTACCATTTGTATCCATTGACGACACAATCTTCATTATATTGGTGACATGGCCCCCTGAGTGGCACGCCCTAGATTTAGTGAAACTGGAGAAAGAAGCAACATAAAAAAAGAAGGATGATGCCAAGCTATGCATCACCCAACTAGTCGAGAAAAGGCGGAACAAAAAAGTGGTAGCTGAGGTAAGGGCAGTGCGTGAAGCGGCATAGGAAGCTGCGAAGCAGAAGAAGGCCACAGAAGTAGTGGAAGCACAGACAGCAGAGGCAACAATAGTATAGGTATAGGGGGGCTAAGAAACGTCCTCAAGATAGGTGACAGAGGACACAGAAATAGCAGAAGGGAGTGCTTACCTAGGGACCATGTACACATAGCTCAAACGGCCACACATCATAAAGAGATCGGGTCTAAGGAAGAAGGTTAAGGCTTTGAAGTTGGTCATTGACCTAATCACCTTAACCAAAGGTGATCTCCATGACATCGGTGAGATAGTTCGCGATGTCAAGAGTGAAGCACTTCAAGAGTTTATGACAGAGCACCAGACTATGTTGGGGGCCCTCAAGGCACAGCTGCAGGAGTTACAGGGGTGGCCCCCTCAAGAAGGTACCTTGTCTACCCACGTCGCAGCAGGCACTTTAGCAGCAAAGCAGATGCTGCGCGCATGGATGGCCAACACAATAGTGTTGCCAGAGGGATCATTAGTCTCATCAAATGCGATAGATTGGATGTCACTTAGCAAGATGAAAGACCTTGGCCTTAACCAAGCTGCCCTTCCTTGGGAAACTCTATATCAGTTACAGGATGGGATAATGGCAGAGCTATGGGCCAGGGAAAGTTGCACAATCCAAGTTCTCAGCAAGTAGAAAATTAACATAGAACATCTCAGCTTGCAGCGCGACGAGTTGGTGTCGCAAAACCAACATTTGGTACACATAGTAGATGATGCTTACCAACACGTCCCAGAGCTAGCCATCACAATAGATCTACTGGTAAAGGTGCGGATCCACAGTTTGGCCAATGGAGTCCGTGACACGAGAGAAGAGACAACAAGGGTGTAGCTAGAGATAAATCTCTAGATTGTCGAGATGCAGTTGAAGGCACAGCCTTCCACTCCCCAAGAAATCAAACAACAGTGCGTCAACGCTATTGCAGCAGGGTTGGAAGAGATTGGAGGTGCTGTGCGCGACTGTACCAACATGTTGGAATAGGCGCTTGAGGTCTTCACAACATTGCAGGAGGACTCCAACATCCAGCGGCTGGAGACAGAGGCATGTGAACTCCAACAAAAATACGACAACATCAAAGGGACTGCGCAGACAGTAGTCCTTACTCTGTGGCTTACAAGGATGCAACAAGCCAAGGCACTAAAGGAATAGGTGGACGTAGCGCACCATAAGGAAGCAGTTCTCAAAGCCCACATTCATCCATGGATTGATGAAGCCTTCACAATCACAGCAGATATTAAAGGAAAGCTCGCGCAGATTCACAGGATGCATGCATAGATACAGGGCAGCATGCCGGAAACAAAGGTCTCAAAAGGGAGAATGCAGCAGGTACAGCAAGCAGCGGCTCAGTGCGCTACAGACATCAAGATCGTTTGGGACCAGCTAGAGGGACTCCACGCCAAGATCATCGCACTGACAAAGTGACTTGAGGGCGAGTCACGATGTTTGTATTGGGGGCCTATTGGGCATGGAATCCCCCCACGACATGTTTTGGGGCTTAAAGCCCAAGTTTTGAGTAATATTGTTGTAAAGACTCTGTGAATTGCAGACGCGAAGCACGAATTGTATGTTAGAATCATAAGGTTGTCGACCCTAAGTTTTGAATGTAGTGTCAGCCTAAACATGGTCTACGGACCATGGGATTGTATAAATAGAGCGAGGCTCTAAGTTATAAAGTAACCAATGGATCAATGGAATCGGATGAATAAAAGAAGATAGTGAAGCATAGAGCAAGAGTCTAAGTGTTTTGGGTCATAGTAGTAGGAAGAGGCTCTAAAGCTAAGTGCGTAGAGACCTAGTAGAGTCTGTAGCTGAGTGCACAGAGGCCTAGTAGAGTCTGCAACTCAGTGTGCAGGGTAGGGTTGAGTCTGTAACAGAAGGAAGAAAATAATAAAGAGAAGTTTTCTTTGAATCCTATGTATATGTTATGAGTTATTACATGTTTGATATTACTTTCAATTATAATGTTTATTTACAGCATGCACTTATATGAATTGTGAATATTGTGAGTATAACTAAAAGTGTATAAATAAGTTTAGTTAATCACCTAATATCAGGCTGCGAGTAAGGACTTGGGTAATAACATTGTTTGAGCCCTGAGTAGGGCTGCGCGAAGGCAACATCTCAAGTTGCAAGGTATGGGTAAGTGCACGTAGCGACATGCGCTCAGGGTTGAACCCTAAACCACTTGAAACCAGCAGACATCTCCAAGGTGCGGAAACCTAGTTCTAGCACCCTCCCATACTACTTCGGCTAAGACCTTAGGCCACGCTCTGTGGACTGTCTCTGAAAGGTCCAGTAGTATCAGGATTTGTTTGGCTAAATCACCTCTGAACCTGGGCCAAGCCCCAACAAGCCAACAATATCTGAAAAAAGTGTAGGCCAATAGTAACCCACTCTCAGTGCTTTGTTGGTCGTGGTCTTCCAGTACAAGTGACCACCACAATCTCCTTTCTGGCAGTCATTATTACTTCTTTGGACTCATCTTCGATCAAATAGTTCAGCAACACACCTTTGGGATCTTTCCAACAAAGTGTACTTTCCATGATACAATATTTGGAGGCCTTCAACTTCAATGACCTACTCTTAGCCTTAGACATGTTTGGAGGGGGATTTAGATGTTGAAGTACATAAATAATATCATAATATCATGGAGATGATAGAAATATTTCAAATACCTGAATGAGGTCCACTTCTTCTTGATTGTCCGGTAATATTGCCACAAGGTTGATGTCTAGAGCATGAAGGTTTGACTCGGCCATGAGTTTGGCTAAGCCTTGACCCTTGATCATCTTTGTAGGCTTGATCTCAAGATCATATTCTAATAAGGTTGCTATCCATCTACCTCTTTTACCTTCCTGTTCATTCTGCATAAGACATTCTTTTACCGCTGCATAAGGTACATAAGCAAGAGTATGCAAATGTAAAATGTAAATTCTGAAATCTTTGATTGCCTTTACCAAAGCCAAGGGTTGTTTCTCAATGATGTTGTACTTAAGGGCTACATCCCTGATGTTGCGACTGAAAAATGCTATTGGCAGTTGTCACACAACATTTTGTCACAGTCCCTGTACTCCTCGTTCCTTGATCCTGGAGGACCTCTACAATGAACCCTTCATGCTTTCCCATCATGAAGAACCTCCTATTATGTCCCTCTTCATGAGCAGAACAATTCCCCTTTGCAACGTTTCCCAAAAATCTTATGTTTTGCCCAGTTTACAAGATCGGCGCTAATGACCCATGTCCTCCCCGTGCCAATATGCAGGCATTACAACTATCCCTTGCACCAATCGATGTGACTGAGCCTTTTCCCAGTCACACCGATCCTCTTTTAGAAATTTTTTTGAATTTGGAGCTAAAGCTTCCAGCTCTAGAAGCTTCGTAATAGAAGTTGGTAAATGGTTATGTCAGATGGAGCCAAGGAGGTCAGATTGGGCTCCTTTCCCCTGTTAGGATGGTAACAGAATTTTTTCACTGTCCCTGTAATCCTCATTCCTTGATCCTGGAGGACCCATATAGTGAACCCTACATGCTTTCCCATCATGAAGAAACTCCCATTTTGTCCCTCTTCATGAGTAGAACAATTCCCCTTTGCATCATTTCCCAAAAAACTTTTGCTTTGCCCAGTTTACAATATCAGTACTAATGACCCATGTCCTCCCCGTGCCAATATGTAGGGATTACAATTGTTCCTTGTGCCGACTAGAGCAACAAAGCCTTTTCCCAATCACGCTGATCCTCTTTGGGAAAGTTTTTTAAATTTGGAGCCAGATGGAGCCGAGGAGGTCAGATTGGGCACCATTCCCCTATTAGGATGGAACTACCTCAAGAGATAAGACCTTCTCCCATGAGAAGAAGAACCATCTCCCTTCCATTCGAGCTATATAGACCTCCACCTTTCCCAAACACAAGCTAGTGCATGTGTGCTAGTGCTAATTAAGTTTTGTTTGGAGTAATCAACAAGTTATCCATACTTTGTAGCTCTCCAGTTTGTGTTTAAGGGAGAATTGTGAGTTTGGTTTGGTGTGAAGACTAAAGGGAAGAGCCTTGAGACTATCATTGTTGGGGCCATCCATGGAATTCTAGCAGAAGTGTGTGGGAACCTGGATTTGTCAGAGGAGAACATCAACGTCAAGATGTTGGTTGTAATCTCTTCTTGATTTAATAAAGATGCAACTATCAATTGATTTCCTACATAAGATGTCATCTCACATGTTTATGGATTAATGTTTCTTGACTTGTTAAGTAGGTTGAATAAAATTTTCATATTATCACGGTTGTTGTTTGTTGTTGTTTACTTGTTTCAGGTGTTCAAAAGAAAGAAAAGGAAGATAGTTGGAACGAGGAAGCAAAGTCATCACCAAGAACAATAAGTGTACTAAGAGGTAGGCCCTCTTAATTGATTCTAGGATAAGGAAATCTTCCATAGAATGTTTTTTTGTTGCTAGACCTGCTCTCCGGCTAGAGGAATTGTTTGTGTCTGCACCTAGAATTTTACCTGCACCACAAATTAACATCCCACGAAATATTCCTAGTAAAAGTTATCTTACTTACTAATTCCTTAGGGTCGATTCCAATGGAAAAATTTCCAGAGTCCACTTATCAAGGATTCCCCTTGGATTGGAATCCTAGTCCTTTTCCTTCTTTTGGAAACACTGGTGTTCCTTATATGGCGACGTTGTCCCTTCCTGGGTTAACCATTGGTTTACCTGTCTGGTTGTTTTCGACCTCAGTGGTCCTGAGCATCCCGACTCCTGTCCAAACATCTCCTTCGTTCGAATCACGTCACCATGATTCTAAAGTTGACTCGTCACCTTCTTCCCCCATTTCTTCACCCTCCTCTTATACTTTTCTTGGTGAAAGTTTCAAATCTAGTAACCAGGAGGCTAACAACAAGAAGAAGAAGTTAGATAAGCGAGAGGCCAATCGTGCAACTATTGCTCGAAATACACTTCCTGTCAACAAATCTATCGATCCTCCATAGAAGGTTAGATTCCCTTGCAAGTTGTGTAAGGGTGACCATCTCCTTCAATACTGTCCTAGCATTCCCAGATTCTTAGAGGTATGGTCTCAAAACCTAAACCGACCATCCCCGTCGACCACTGGAGATCATGTCAATGCTACGCATTTAGCTAATGATGGTAAGAAGAAGGGAAAGATTAGATTCCCCTGTAGGTTATGTGAAGAAGAGGATCCTCTTCACCTTTGTCCTCTTATGGATAAGGCTTCCAAAGTTTTGGAAAACCTTGCAGCTCCTCAACCCCAACTTCCTGCTGGTTATTGGAGGCTTTCTTCTGACCCTCTCCTGGTTGGTCAAGATATTTACTTAGGTTCATCTCTTGCCCATCTTTCTCTCCCTGAGCGATACTCTCGTGTGTATGTTCCCAACCAAACATTGGTCGAAAAGAGTGTCAACTTGGTTCCACCACTAGTTTCTCACTCTGTTCCAGAAGAGAGTGGTGATCATACTACTCATGTTCTTCTCGTCTCCTCAGATTCTCATGAATCAAAGAGTGACCCTCCCATCCCAGATGTTCAAGAGAGTCTTTCTTCTATTCCTGCAGAGAATGGGGGCAATCATATGATACCCCCAACAAGTAGTTTTGTCGTCTCTTTTGATTGGATTCAATAGACTTCTTTCCACCTCCCATCTTATTTGTCTTTGTAGATCACAGTACAAGCCTATAATATGGTAGTACATGGCACTGTATTAGATGAAGGTGCATCTATTAGCATCATGTCTTCTACTACATGGCAAGCTTTGGGATCCCCACACCTTGTTCCTGTCACTCAGCATTTGTTGGCTTTCAACAGAGGAACCAATCAACCCTTAGGGGTCCTTTCGAAGTTCCCTATTACTTTGGGAGGAAAGACCGTCTGTATAGATGTGATGGTAGTCCAAGGTTTGTTAGATTTCAATCTTCTCCTTGGACGTGACTATGTTTATGTCATGGGAGCTCTTGTTTCTTCACTTTTCTATGTGGTTTGTTTTCTACATGAAGGTATAATAGTGACCATTGATCAATTTTCGTTCATTGGTCACCAGGCGCCTCCTTTGTAACCATCATCCCCTATCGGCTCTTGTTTGCAAGCAGTACCTTCCTTGCCGTAGGTAAATTATGTGGATACCCATTCCATCTCCATGTTTGCTAATGATCACATAGATGGCATAGTACATTATTTACTAGAGGTTTTGGAACCCGATCTGTCTTTGGTACCAAATAACATGTATTCCTCCCAGAGCGTGGTTCTTCCGTCTAGTGACGCCCTCTTGGGAGCCATTTTCTCGTATGCTTCATGAACAAAGAGTATGAGCATATTTCCTTGTCTTGTGTCAAGCTCGTTAAAAAATGAAATAAGGGTCATGAGCATAGTTCCTTGTCTTGTGTCAAGCTCGTTAAAAAATAAAACAAGGGTTTTGAGGATAGTTCATTTACTGTGTCAACCTCGTTAAAAAAATGAAACAACTCCCTTTTTCCAAATTGAGTCTTTGATTAAGATCTAGTAAAATCCTATTCGAGTCTTTCATGGATCTCGAAAGTGAATCTTCATCCCATCCACCTAGTTGACTAAAATGAAGCTTGGGGGGCATGTACCTCGATTGAGTCATTATGCTAGGGGCATGCAAACTTATCTCAAGCATAGTTTTTCATTTCAAGCTTGTGTAACCATGAAACTAAATCCAAGCAGAGTTCTCCTTGGTTCAAGCTTGTGTAAAAATCAACCCATGCCGAATTTACATCTCGTGATTTCTCTTTTTATCAACTAATTTCTGTTATATGAGCCTTGGTTGTTTCACTCCATCGCCACCATCTCTTTGGCCAATCATATGCTTTCACTTGGTTGTTTTTCCTTTCCTGAGGGACCACATCAATGAGTGGTTTTATTAGCCAGCCTCATGCCCATTACATGTTTTGAACAATTCCACCATTGTCGGAACCAGTTGATCCAGGTGGCTCCAAACACATGCAGAAGTCCAAAAAGACTTAGGAAGGGTCAAAAATCAAAATGTTTGTATTATGTTCGAACTAGGTTCATCTTGAATATCTCATCATCGTGATTACAGTGGTGTGAACAGTTTGTCAAACTGAGTCCGTATGTGAAAGTTAGGAGAAGTCAAAGTTCAAGGTTGACTTGGGTCACTGGGCAAGCTTAAGGAGACAATAATTTGGACAAAACCTAGCCATCGAATTACGGCCAACCTGGGCCAGATTCCAAGCAAATTTGTGGCCTATTTAATTTGTCTCCTTCGGTCATTTTTTGAATTTTCAAAAATGGCTAATTGTTTTTTTTAAACAAAAAAATTATAATTTTGGGGTTGCGGGCCACCAACCCCACCACCCCCCATATCCAATGTACAAAAACCAAAAAGAAAAAATAATTAAGGTCTGACTGCCCATGACCCTCACCGTCCTCCCTCAACCACCAGAACCAACAAATTAAAATAGGGGTGGGCGGCCATGACCCTGACAGCCCCAAAGCCCTCACAACCATACAACTAAACATGGTGGGGAGCGTAGGTTGTCAACCCTGTCACCCCTCCACCTCACCCAGGTATTAAATTTGCAACGGGATATGGGGGGAGCAAGCCACTGGCACTGGCGGACCCACCTCCAAAAAATAACATGCAATATGGTAAAATTAGGAGGGGCGGGATTTGATCCCCCGACCCCTCCTCAACACACTTTTAACTTAACCAACGCACCCAAACCTCTTTCTTGTATATTTCTCCCGCCAAATTGTATCTAAACCTTCATTCATTTGAGCACCGGGAGGAGGCCAGGAGTGGGCACGGATTTCTATGTTGGTGGAACCCTGAGTGCAAAGAGGGGGCCAGAACCATGATCTGAGCAATTTCTCCAAGGGGCCAGAATTTCGCTTTGTCGGTGTTTAACAAATTTGATATGGTTTCAACATTTCTAGATGCCACGAACTCAAGGGTGTTGTTCATTTCTCCATCAGAGATCTACAATTTTCTTGCCCCTTCAATTTTGGAGGTATAAGGTCATCATTTTGATTTTGATGTAATTTCATTATTTTTCCATCTAATGAAAACAGGGCCTCCCCACTAATTTGAGCAGGGCCCGGAGACATAGTCCCTTCTAGACGAACTCCGATATCAATCCTGTGTCTTCTATGCATTACTTGCTATTCTTCTCTTCCTCTTCTTTTATGCACTTGTAATTTCATGGTTAAATGCAAGCTTAATATGTAATTCTTTAATGGATCACAAGGAAAATATTTTTGGGATCAAGTGGTATCAAAGCTGGTCCTTGTAGATGTGAATTACATGTTTGTATGCTAACAAAAAACAGGCTTCAAAGAGGTGAAGGGAAACTAAAGTATTTCGATCCCGAAGTGGGGCACGCACATCGAAGGAGAAGCATGGTAGATGGTGGGCCCCAGTATTGCAGCAATAATGCTGCAACTCCTGGGACTCCCTTCTTTAATTTTATCAACCTGGTAGTTCGTAACAAACTTGGAAGCGATCGTGTTGTATGCATAAGTACTAGCTCTTGCCGCGGCTGTCACTTGGCCAGTTGCCACAAGTCCGCTATGAGCTTAAGCCAATTTCTATGAGCTCTCAGAAGAAGATTTTTAACTAATGGACGAAAGCTAACTCAAAGGAGTCTAATCTACTTGCAGAAAGAAACTGAAAAGTTGAAAGGAAATGCAAACCCTAGCAAACCCTAATTTTACCAGCTACCCCTACTGATGCAAGAAAGAGGATGAAAGCTACTGAAAGAGATGTCATTGACTTCTAGGAAGGTAAAGTGCATGTGACTAAGCTACTTCTACATTAAAATCTGGAAAAAACATCTTTTTGTATTTTTGAGTAAGTTGTCAAAATTATCACGCATATGCTTTAACTGTTTTTGGTTGTGCAGAGGTGGATTGGCGAAAGGAAATGCTTGTAGGAGGTTGGGAAGGTTAGAAGAGGGCCTAAGGGGTCCCTAGCACCCTTCCAGAGAATTTCACAGTGATCGGATCTCAAGAAACCGCTTTCGTGAGCTTCTACAGGAAGTCTGTAGGGGTTCTACAAGATATTCTGGAATTTCTACAGGATGTTCTGTAATTTTCTACAGGATGTTCAGAAAAGGGATTTTGGAGGATTGATGGACGAAGAAAGGTGAAGGAGTGGGTATGGAGGTGAGGTAAGGGTGTGAGGAGGTCCAGGACTCGGTGAATGGAGCTGAGGAGTGGCGAGGATGGTTGGATTTGTTCAATGAGGGGTAGAGCAATGTTGCACAAAAATATGGGAATTTAGGGTAAAGCAAGAAAATGTGGAAAACGTAAGGAAAGAATCCGGGTTGGAGAATGGAGTAGGTGGGATTGATGGAGTACGAGCAGATAAAGAAGTATTATAGGTGCTCTGCAAGTTTTTCTCAAACTGAATGAACAAAGACTTGGAAAATCAAGGACCTAGCTAATTTAACCTAATCTGACATAGATAACAGCAAAAAAAATGAACATAACTCTATTTGCAACAAAATCATGTGAAATAACTATGCAACTAAGCAATCATGAACCTAAACATGCAACCACAACTGATATCAACTTCAGCAAATGAGAATCTAACACTAATAATTGCATGGTGAAGCAAAGACAATGTTTTTGGTGGCAGCAAGGTCACCTTGGTCCCAGCTCATGGTCCCACTGAGGGAGAGGTGATATCCGAGGTGCTTGAGAGACTTTTTCTGAAAATATTCCATATTATTAACCTATCAAATCAATTTGAACATGAAAAGCATTTTTAATCATCAAAAGCAACCTAAATAACAAAACAAGATTTAAATCTAAATAGCTTATTTTATTCTAAGAATGCAACAAAAACGCATAAAGGTAAACAAAGGAAGTACTAGGCACTTGGGTTGGGCCCAACCCTAAGAGCTACAGCATCCTGAAAAATAGTAGAGCTGGTGCAAAGCTGGATTCATCTTTATTGCTCAACAAATAATAGTTACATCAAAAACTGTCTACAAGAAAAAGCTTGCAAATGTGCTGAAATGCAGAGCTAACCTACTGCCTCAAAAATGACTAAAATCAAACTACAAACTAGCTAACTTTTTCCAACCCAAATGAAGCCCTAAGCCCTCTTATTTATACAAATTGAGGACCCCAATAGTCCTCCTAAACTTTAGGGACTTGGCTGCCAAAACTTGCAGTTAACAACAACTTTACTAGCCCTTGCTCGGCTGCCCTTGTGATAATCAATTTGGTGGCCCTTGAATTCCGAGCTGATGGTGGAGAATTTGAGGTAAGGGCCCATAAATGAAAGGGACAGCTTCCTACAAATCCTCTCCCTTGTTCTTCCACGAATTTGGCTGCCAAGTGCTCATTAAAACCTTTGATTTTGTCTCAAAATTGACTAAAAAATTGCACAAAGCACCCATTAGACTTGTTGGCATAATGGCTAACCCAATTCACTCGATTAGCATAAATATAATAAAAAACTTGCAATAAAATAATGAGAATGGTGGATTAAGTCGAATTAGGAGGCTGAATGAGTCTATATAATTATCCATTTTTGGGGCTCATCATCACCCCCTACTGAAAGTGTTGCTCATCCTCTGAGCAACTAATCTATCTCTTCATCCTTGATGGCCCTGGTGGCCTCCCTGTCATGCCAAGCTTCTGAAGTGATGTCCTCTTCTCGGTAATAAAACCATGCTTTTCTCCCTACTTTTTCCCACTGTCTGTGCTCCTTTTCTTGTAGCAGTTTTGTTAGTGCCTCAACCTTAGCCGGCAACTTGTCCTCTCTTTGTTGTTCATCAGATGTTTCCTTGTCTTTTCTTCTTCCTGTGATTTTTTGGCCGCCTTTTCCTCCAATTTCTTGGTCTCTCTTAGATTAGCCCGAGTTTCCTGTAGAGAATTCTCAGCTTCCTGTAGAACTGTTTCAGCTTCCCGTAGAGCTATCTTTGAGTCTATCATCTGAATTCTCTCTCTCCAAGTGAAGATTTTTGGCTTCCTCATTCATAGGTGATGGATATCTTTGAAGGAGACTCCTCCTTTTGTTTAGTTGTGGTTTTCTCAATGATAATTGGCTCCTTTGACTAGGTCTGCCTACTTTGATCTGTGTGCTCCTCCTCGCTTTAAAGTACATGGAAGGCTCCATTTTTCACTTCCCTTTTTGTTTTGGAGATGTTCTTAAAGAAGCCAGCATAGTTGCTGCCTCCCTGGCCAAAATCTCAGGTGATTTCTCCTTTTGCTGCTCTTTTTTCATACTCCCTGTAGAAAGTCCTATGTCAGCTGGTTTCATGCTTCCTGTAGAAATTGTTTTCATGGTTCTTGTAGAAACTGTTTCAACTGTTCCGGCCTACTTGGTTGGGTGTGTCTTTCCTTTCAATTTCTGTGTGGTTGCCTTGGTTGTGCCCTCCTTTGTTTGGACTTTTTCAGTCCTCTCTGCTCTACTTTGCAATCGTTTCTCCCTGGGTGTTTGTGCCATTGTTCCTCCCACAGTTTCAGGCTCAGCAATTTGGCCCTTGTTTCGTTCATCTTTCTGTCATTTTTGTGTTTTTTTGGCCTGTGTTTCTTTACCACTGGTTTTTTGTCTGGCTTCAGTGTGTTCCCCTTATTCACCGCTGGATGAGGTGAGCCCCTGGACCAGAATTCTAATATCGTCATCTCGGGACATGTTTCAAAAAATCTCCCAAGAGATGGGGACAGTGTAGGTATGGAGGGCATCTTCTACAAAAATTTTGATGAGCTCATGATGGGCTAACTAATCCGGTGTCCCTTCATTCAATTTTGTGGCACATTCACTAAATGACTGCAGAAGAAAATAGGGAATGCTTAACTTCTTTTCTAGAGGTAAATCCAGTCGACGCCTTAGTTCACTGAGCAACTTGAAATGATAGCCGTAGACAATGCTGAACCTCCCTTCACAGGTAATGTATTTCATGATTTGGACACTGACTTCTCTCCAAAGAGGAGGTAGGCTGGTTCTCTGGACCCCATTCTTGTCTTCTATAGGATGCTCCTCGGGCAGGAAGAATGCTTTCTTGGCTGTCTGGCCCAATCCCCTTTCTTCTTTGCTCCATGGGAGCCTTAATGGGAGACCAGTAACACGACTGATAAGCTCAGGGGTAACTTCCAGGGTCAATCCCCTAAAATTCACTGTGTCCTGTGTCTTTGATTCAGTTTTTAGGGACATTAAGAATTCCTCCATTATCTCATCGTCATAATCCTGAAGTTTGTCACAAAAATACGTCCAATTGCCGCGGGTGAAGAGGTCCACCACCTCAGGATGCTTGTGCAGCTTACTGGGATCCGAGGATTCTTTCCTGATAAACCCCCCTGGCATGGTGAGAGTGCTATGTTTTATGCTCTAATCAGAAAAGGGAATGTCGTGTATGGATTTCTCCCCTGGACAAGGGATTTCAACTATCAATTAGCACCGATTCCCTGGTTCTATGGTTGTTGCTGCCCAAAACTCAGTTGTCCGTGTATAAAAGGAAGAATTGAGTTTCCACAGACAGAGTACAGAGCTCAATTTTCATCTCTAGCATACATACAACCATGTAGATTCAAATTTTTTACACACAGGTTAGCCCTCACAGTGCTTTATCTTTTCTACAAGAAAAAAAAAATTTAACAGAACCGTGGGGGAGAATTGTGACGCAGAACTAACTGAAAAATTATATGCAACACATAGGTAAACTATTATTTTCGACTCACAGGCAAACTTGTCTCTGACCCGCCAATTCAAGACAGTTCAATTTCACCACCTTTTTGAAACATACCATGCATAGAAGGCTGTTTTCGATCCTACCTCTCTCGGAACTCCAAATTTGACCTGGAAAAGTCCAGGCTTCCCTGCTCCGGAAATTTGTGCCGTACTTCTTGTAAAAGACCCCCCTGGTTCCTATAGGGCACCACTGCACCTCTAAGTGAGCCCGATACGCAACAGAATCTTGTAGTCAGCTAGAAAAACTGATGGAGGAAAACTAGTTAATCATTTTGTGTAAGCAGAGGACGCATACTTCAGTTGAGGACGTTGCAAGTGAAAATGAACAGTAGGTGGTGTGAGTTGCAGCCGAGCATTTTTTTATTGCGGCGTGATTCATGGTGAGGGGATGAGGTGGCAAAATGTGCATTGGCCCCATGCAGACGGCAATGTTGTCTCAAAACTTCATGTTTTCTACCTGTAATCACTTCCATCAATTACATTGAAGTTTAATCGGTCACCACTACCTATTTCCAGATTTCCTCCTGAGATGGCTGAGCACACGTGTCGTATTCACTCACCGAACTCTGTTTGAACTGGATGAGGGTGGCCAGTTAGCTGGCCACCGATTTTTTTAACCACAACCATCTCATTGTTCACGCGGTTCTCAAATTACATTCATGCAACAGAGGAATGAGTTTAGTCACGTACCTGGAAATCGAATGTGGTTGCTGTGAGGTGTTGTGGCCCTTCCTTCTGTTGCATGCATTTGTTCTTGTGGTTGCATGATGGCTTGGTTGTTGATTCATGGCTATTTTTCTTGTGCAGGTACCCTCTAGCTGAATATAAGTTGTAGGAATGTGTTTCCACGTTCAGACTTGCACCCTCAAGTTGTTGATGTTGAATTTGTACAAGACATCGACTTGTTTTCTCCATAGCTCCCAAACGATAGATCGGATTGAGTTGAAACTTTCTCAGCATGCTTCTATCATCATTATGCACCTCCCATAGCAAAATTGTGATCAATGGATGCACAAATATCGAAAAAAATGAAAATAGTTAAAGATTACATAGGTCAATTTCTCGAAAACCGTGCATCGAAATCGGCTGAAACTGCTTGGGTAGGTTGCTATCACCCATATGCATCTCTCCGTGAAACAGGTTTTGAAATAGATGCACGGATATGGAGAAATGAAAAAATGGCTGAGGGTGATGGAGGCTAATTTCTTGGAAACCATGCACCAGAATTGGCTGAAATTGCTCGGGCATGTTGCCATCATCCCTATACAACTCCCCAAGTAACAATTTTTCAAATGGATGCACAGTTTTCAAGTTAGGAAAGAAACAAATTTTAGCACTATGCATTTTTGCTTCAAAGCATTTTGCAGTCTTTTGCATGGTAAGAAAATGAGCTTGGGCTATAATGCAGACTTGGAATTGATGGGAGAGAGGTTTGAAGATTGTAGGAGGACTTATGAACCCTTTAGGAAGCTATCATGTTCAGCAAGCTACTTTTTTGAAATTCATTTCTAGCTTCCTTTAATTTCTACAGGAACTTCCTGTAGAACACACAGTTTTTAGGAAAGAAGCACAATGAGATGGAAAAAAAAAATCAAGAAGGGTGAGGGATGAAAACAGGGGTGGCTGTAGGCCTAACAAACAGATTCCAACCTTCAGATTCCCCTCCAAAATCGATTTTGGCTCGCCCAAACGTTCTACAGGATGTTTCCTGTAGAAAGCCCAGAACTTCCTGTAGAAGGTGGAATCTCGACCTGAATGTAATCAAATCCAAGGAAAGGCAAGTGGCCATGGAGGGAGTGTATGTAGGGATGTCCTGTAGCTTGGTATGGACCCCTATCCTCATTTTGCATGACCCTCCTTACAATGTATTCCCTGCAACCTGCAATTATTTCACAGAGATTAGGTTTGTTTTTTCTTTGTTCTCTTTTTTTTTGTTTTTTTTTTTAAACAACTAGGACGCCTCATGGAGGTTTTCACTCTAATTTCCTGCTCTGGGCGCCTCCAAGGGAGGTTTTCACCCAAGGATATTATCCTCTTCTTTTTCTCTTTTTTCCAACCCATTGACCGCCTCATGGAGGTTTCAATCAATGAGCCAATCTAAGGCACCTCCGAGGAGGTTTTCACCTTAGATTTTTATTTTCCTCTTATTTTCATTTTTTTCTCTTTTTTTTTTCTTTTTTTCTTTTTTTTACCCTACCCTATTTGAAAAACAAAATCATTTTCAAGTATAAGAATACTTCCAATGGAGCCATGTGCACATCCAGATGATGGATAAAATGATGTGGAGACTTGAAATGCATGCCTTGACAGGTATCCAAATTTCAGAGACCAAATGATTTGACTTTGAAGAGATTAAGCATAGCTGAGGAAGAGAGTACTGCTGCAACTTAGTGACCGCCTGGAACCATATCTAAATATAGCTCTGATATCCTTGGTCTTTTTTCTGATCTAGATCATTCTCCATATCTTCTTCTATCATGACCTTCACATCTTCCTATTTTTGTTGATCTATCTCTTGAATACATGGAGGATTTGATGTTGACCATGAGGTAGCTCTCTCGATCTCTGATTTTGATGTCTTCTCTTTATCAAGTGCAGTCCATGGTTCTTTGATTTCCTCTTTCGAATCTTCTTTTGTTGGATGTGGTCCTTCAATGCTGCCAATATAATCTCTTTCTTGCAATACTCTAACTGAGTTATGATGGAGATCATTGAGCTCAAAAGGAGTTGTTTGTTGTTGTGCCTCAGCATTGCAATCAGGTTGGGCTACTCCAATGTGCGGGTTTGGGAATGGTGGTATGGGCAGTGGAGTGGGGGTGTATATTTGAGATGGATGTGGATGGGGTTGTGGTTGGGCAGGTGGTTTCCCACTATATACTTGCTCAGTCTGCTTGTTATTTGGGTTCGAGTTTGGTTGAGTAGGCATTTGGGGTTGCCTTGGTGGAGTAGGAGGCGATGATTGCGGATGAGCAGGTGGTGGAGGAAAAGAAGCAAGAGGAGTGTTGTACTGGGGCCACCATCCTTGATGAGATGCATTCCACTGAGGTTGTGGCTGAGCGTAGGGGTGAAATGGATGAACAGCTGGTTGGGCATAATATGGAGATGGATCCGACCAAGGAGGGGGTGTGGACCAAGAAGGATGAGCAAAGGGACCCCAAGAAGGCATGGAAGTGGCTTGATAGGGGTCATAATAGGTCTCGGATGTCCCTTGCAGTTCCTGCTGGTAAAGTCTAGGTCCATGTGGCCTCCTTTGATTCATATAATAGAGAGGTTCAGTGACTCCTTTGGCCCTCTGATATGCAGCTTTAAGCCTGGGCAAAGAAGAGCACTGATTCGTAGGATGGTCTCTTTCACAGACAAAACACACTTCTGTGGAGTGCAATGGACATTCATTCCTAGGATGCTTTTTAGTGTACCTGGCAAAAAATATGGCCAAAGCCCTCTTGGCTTCCTCTTGCCTCCTTTGGATCTGTAAAGTATCTAGTTTCATGGCAAGAAACTACCTCATATCACTCTTGAAATCTTCCATCTGATTTGCAAATTCGTTTTTGGATAAG
The DNA here is from genome assembly GCA_000404065.3 of Pinus taeda. Lineage (NCBI taxonomy): Eukaryota > Viridiplantae > Streptophyta > Pinopsida > Pinales > Pinaceae > Pinus > Pinus taeda. The sequence continues at coordinate 160,535 of APFE031603556.1, read as the reverse complement.
GTACTGCCCCCAACATTTCCTCTTGTAGCCATTTGCTCCAGAGAAATGTTTCCTTCTTCTTCTCCCCTAGAGGTTATTCAAATATGTCTTGTTTTCCACCTAGGGGTTCATCTTAGTCACAGCCATCGAAGAAGAGAGAAGGTTGGTTGTGTCAAGCAGTGGGGGGTGTTGTGCAAACATTTTTCTGACTTATCTCTACTCCTACAAGGCATGAAAGGAAATCTTTTTCGTTGATTTTTGTTTTTTTTTTTTCTGCTTGTACCTACAAAACAAAAATAGATTGAACTGCAACTAACTATCTTTATGTAATGAAAATGCGGAATTGAAATGAAAACAGGAAATGACTAATCTATTTTGCTGAAATGAAATTGCAGGAATGAAATGCTAAGCTATGCTTGCAAAATGGAAATTGTGGAATTGAAATGCTAATCTACACTTGCAAAATTGAAATTGCGGAATTGAAATGCTAATCTATGAAAGCGGAAAATATCTAATCTACGCTTGCTGAAATGAAATGAAAGTAGGAAATTTCTAATCTACTTTTGCAGAAATGAAATCGCAGAATGGAAATGAAACAATCTACTCTACGCTTGCTGAAATAAACTTCTTAGCAGAAGATTGTAATAGAAAATAGAAGAAAAACAGCAATCACCAATACTCCGACGCTTCCCCAGCAATGGCGCCAAAAAGATGGTGGGCCCCAGTATTGCAGCAATAATGTTGCAACTTCTAAGACTCCCTTCCTTAATTTTATCAACCCGGTAGTTCGTAACAAACTTAGAAGTGACAGTGTTGTATGCACAAGTACTAGATCTTGCCGCAGTTGTCACTTGGTCAATTGGCACAAGTCCGCTAGGAGCTTAAGACAACTTCTATGAGCTCTTAGAAGAAGCTTTTTAACTGATGGATGAAAGCTAACTCAAAGAAGGCTAATCTACTTGCAGAAAGAAACTGAAAAGCTGAAAGGAAATGCAAACCCTAATTTTACCAGCTAACCTTACTGATGCAAGAAAGAAGATGAAAGCTACTGAAAGAGATGCCATTGACTTATAGGAAGGTAAAATTCATATGACTAAGCTACTTCTACATTAAAATCTGGAAAAAACATCTTTTTGTATTTTTGAGTAAGTTGTCAAAATTATCACACATGTGCTTTAACTGTTTTTGGTTGTGCAGAGGTGGATTGGCGAAATGAAATGCTTGCAAGAGGTTGGGAAGGTTAGAAGAGGGACTGAGGGGTCCCTGGCACCCTTCCAGAGAGTTTCACAGTGATCAGATCTCAAGAAATAGTTTCGTGAGCTTCTACAGGAAGTCTGTAGGGGTTCTACAATATGTTCTGGAATTTCTACAGGATGTTCTGTAATTTTCTACAAGATGTTAAGAAAGGGGATTTTGGAGGATTGATGGAGGAAGAAAGGTGAAGGAGTGGGTATGGAGGTGAGGTAAGGGTGTGAGGAGGTCCAGGACTCGGTGAATGGAACTGAGGAGTAGCGAGGATGGTTGGATTTGTTCAAGGAGGGGTAGAGTAATGTTGCACAAAAATATGGGAATTTAGGGCAAAGCGAGCGAATGTGGCAAACGTAAGGAAAGAATCCAGGTTGGAGGATGGAGCAGGTGGGATTGATGGAGTACGGGCAGATAAAGAAGTATTACAGGTGCTCTGCAAGTTATTTCTTAAATTGAACGAACAAAGACTTGGAAAATCAAGGACCTAGCTACTTTAACCTAATCTGACCTAGATAACAGCAAAGAAAATGAACAGAAGTCTATGTGAAACAAAATCATGTGAAGTAACTATGCAGCTAAGCAATCATGAACCTAAGCATGCAACCACAACTGATATCAACTTCGGCAAATGAGAATCTAACACTAATAATTGCATGGTGAAGCAAAGACTGTTTTTGGTGGCAGCAAGGTCACCTTGGTCCTAGCTCATGGTCTCACTGAGGGAGAGGTGAGATCTGAGGTGCTTGATAGCCTTTTCCTGAAGATCTTCCCTGTTATTAACCTATCAAATCAATCTGAACATGAAAATCCTTTTTAATCAACAAAAGCAACCTAAATAACAAAACAAGATTTAAATCTAAATAGCAAATTTTATTCTAAGAATGCAGCAAAAACACATAAAGGTAAACAAAGGAAGTACTGGGCACTTGGGTTGGGCCCAACCCCAAAAGCTACAGCCTCCTGAGAAAGATTAAAGCTGGTGCAAAGCTAGATTCATCTTTATTCCTCAAGAAATAATAGTTACATCAAAAACCGTCTACAATAAAAAGCTTGCAAATGTGCTAAAATGCAGAGCTAACCTACTGCCTAAAAATCACTAAAATCGAACTACAAACTAGCTAACTTCTGCCAACCCAAATGAGGCCTTAAGCCCTCTTATTTATACAAATTCAGAGCCCCAACAATCCTCCTAAAATTTAGAGACTCGGCTGCCAAAACTTGCATTTAACAGCAACTTTACTAGCCCTTGCTCAGCTGCCCTTGTGATAATCGATTTGGTGGCCCTTGAACTCCGAGCTGATGGTGGAAAATTTGAGGTAAGGGCCCATAAATGAAGGGGACACCTTCCTACAAATCCTCTTCCTTGTTCTTCCATGAATTTGGCTGCCAAGTGCTCATTAAAACATTTGATTTTGTCTCAAAATTGACCAAAAACTGCACAAAGCACCCATTAGACTTGTTGGCATAATGACGAACCCAATTCACTCTATTAGCATAAATATAATAAAAAACATGCAATAAACTAATGAGAATGGTGGATTAAGTCGAATTAGGAGGCTGAATGATCCCATATAGTTATCTGTTTTTGGGGCTCATCAGCAGATGAAGAGGCTCATTATGAAGAGGAGCTCAATTTCCGCAAAACCTTCTATACAATAGTAGAAAATATCGGTCAGCTTCTTTCAAGGCTAGAGAAAGCAGAAAGGAAAAAGACAAAAGAACAAGGTTCAGTTCATGGAAATGGTGGAGAAGAACCCCCTCCTTCTCCTTCCACGAGTGAAATCTCTTCTTCCTCTCATCACCATCATCATAGAAATTCAAGGGGTGCATCTAAGAAACCTTTCTTTAAATTAGATGTCAAATTTGATTTGCCTGTGTATAATGGTGAAAGTAATGCAGAAAAGCTTAATAACTGGATTAGGAAAATTGAGATTTATTGCAGGATTTAGTAGATTGAAGAGAACGAGACAAAGATTCAGTTGGCCTCTCTTCAGCTGAGTGGCACCGCTCTCATCTGGTGTGAGAGAAAATTGCGAAGCATTAAGAGTGTGGGTAATCTTCTTTCCTCATGGCCTAGTTTCATTTCTGCATTAAAAGAACAATTTTATCCCTTGGGTTATAAGCAACAATCTTTAATGGATTGGCAATACTTAAGGCAAGGCAGAGGTCAAGATGTTCAAAGCTTTACCGAGGAGTTTAGAAAACAAGCACTTAATTTGGGCATTGCACTTGAATCACCTTAAGTAGTAACTAAGTATATTGGATTGTTACATAGTTACATTAGACATTCATTATTATTGTTTGAACCTACTGCCATTGACTTAGCTAGTGTAAAGGCCATTCATCTGAAAAAGAGGGGAACACATGGACGATATGACCACCCAAGGAGAACTGCAGCAGCCAGGAGAAGGGGAGCAAATCTCTCTTGTACACATTGTGAGAAAGAAGAGCATGATTTAGAAAATTGTTGGAAGCTACACCCTGAGCTGAGACCTGAAAGAAATGACAGAAAGGGGAAGCAGAAGGTCGTCACCACCGTGCAACAAAACTAGGATTCCGAGTCAGAGGAAGATGAGAAGGTCACAATTGCGGGATTTTCACAAGGTATGGCCATTGACTTGGGGTCTGATTCTGGCAATGAAATGATGTTTGTAGCCCTTGGGATCGTTGCAGAAGGACCCATAGATTTGGGGTCTGATTCTGGCAATGATTCAAGGGTTTCAACAAACATAACGAAAAAGGGCACTTCCTGCAGCAAGACTCCAAGAACTTGAGGAGATCAACCACCACATCCAAGTAGAGAATGTTGAGCTAAGGGGGCTTCTACATGAGGCAAGGGAAGAAAAACAAATATTACTATGCTATTTGCAAGCCAAGGATGAAGCCTTGGAAAAGCTGTAGCATCACTACCCGGAGGTAAAAAATGATTCTCTAATTTGATATGATTTTCATGATGATGAATTCACTGATTTTGAAAAACATACTACAGGGATTGGATCCAAACTATTGAAGAAAATGGGGTATCAGTGAAAGGGCCTCAACATTAAAGACCAAGGCATCATAAACCCCATCAAAGATAAGGAAATGTCGCGTCGTGCAGGACTCAGATATGCCAGAAAGGAAATGGGAGAAAGCTCCAATACAGCTAGTAACTAGCCAATGACAAATAATGAAACTCCTTCCTCACATTCCAGCGATAGTGAGAGATCCATGAACACTTATCGGAGGAACACTCACGGAAAGCGCCCCAAGGCAGCCCCAAAAGTTTGGAGGAAAAAAAATCATTGTAACCCGTGTAACAAAGAGGGACACTAATAAACCACGAGTCTAATGCTCCATGCTCCGGAAACATTGTCAGAGGAGCTGAAAGGTGAACATGTTCAACAAATGAATCAACGCCATTCACGGTGGTCTGCCTTATTAAGTTGGTTTTTTTAGAGGTAATAGCTTGTTATGGCCACCATTGTAAATCATACGCTGCAAGTAACTATAAAAGTGATGGTGTGTTTCCTATCACTTCAAAATGCAATGATGATATTTTGGCCTTTCTTTATTAGTAGTTGAGGTATTGATTACCTTTTATGTAATCCTTGGCCAAGGAGTGTGTACTATAAACTTTTGGCAAGGAAGGGTTGTTAAGTCGTGTGGTGTGCATGATTGCAAAGAATGTACCAGTTTCGCATGCAGGGGATTGAAAGTGTGGATTGAAAAGGACACAAACAGTGTACTAAATGTAAATGTTTTTTGGGTCCAAAAAATCCTCAGTGGGGAGGATTGATCTAGGTGGCTCCAGACACATGCAAAAGTCCAAGAGGACTCAAGAAAGGTTAAAAATCAAATTATTTGGATTGTGATCAAACTAGGTTCATGTTGAAGATCTCGTCATCATGATCGTGGTGGTGCGAACGGTTCGTCAAACCGCGTCCGTATGAGAAAGTTAGGAGAAGTCAAAGTTCAGGGTTGACTTGGATGACTGGGCAGGCTTAAGGAGGGAGAAATTTGGAAAAAACCTAGCCACCAGATTTTGGCCAACCTGGGCTAGATTCTAGGAAAATTTGTGGCCTGTTTAATTTGTCTCCTTCGATCATTTTTCGAATTTTAAAAAATGGCTAATTGTTTTTTTTAAAACAAAAAAAATTATAATTTTGGGGTGGCAGGCCACCAACCCTACCACCGCCCCATATCCAATGTACAAAAACTAAAAAAAAAAAAAATTAAGGGTCGATGGGCCATGACCCCCAACATCCCTCCCTCAACCACCAGAACCAACATATTAAATTAGGGATGGGTGGTCATGACCCCGCCATCCCCGAAGCCCTCACAACCATACAACTAAACATGGTGGGGGGAGCGGGCCACCAAGACTGGCGGACCTGCCTCCCGAAAATAACATGCAATATGGTAAAATTAGGAGGGAAGAGATTTGATCTCCCGACCCCTCCTCGACAGAATTTTAACTTAACCAATGCGCCCAAACCTCTTCCTTGTTTATTTCCCTTGCCAAATTATATGTAAACCTTCATTCATTTGATCATCGGGAGGAGGCCAGGAGCAGGCACGGGTTTCTATGCAGATGGAAACCTGAGTAGTGTAGAAAGGGGGCCAGAACCATGATCTAAGCAATTCTCCAGGGGGGCAAATTTTCACTTTGTTAGTTTTCAACAAATTTTATATGGTTTCAACATTTCTCGACGCCACAAACTCAATGGTGTTGTTCGTTTCTCCATCAAAGATCTACAATTTTCGGGCCTCTTCAATTTTAGAGGTATAAGGTCATCATTTTTATTTTGATATACTTTCATTATTTTTCCATCTAATGAAAACAGGGCCTCCCCACTAATTCGATCAAGGCCCGGAGACGTAGTCCCTCCTGGATGAACTCTGATATCAATCCTATGTCTTCTATGTGTGACTTGCTATTATTCTCTTCCTCTTATTTTATGCACTTGTAATTTCATGGTTAAATGCAAGCTTAATATGTAATTCTTTAATGCATCACAAGGAAAATACTTTTGGGATCACCAGTTGCTACCCTTTATACCACTCATTCCTCCAAGTCGAGTTACCTTTAAGCTCTTTTCTGACTCATAAAATATGAAAATATGGTTGAGTATTTTCCCTTTTGACTCGTTAAAGAAAATAAAATTAGGAGGTCTGCTTTCAAGCTCTTTTCTAACCCTTTAAACACAAAAATATTGCTGAGCTCTTATCATTTTGAACTCGTTAAAGGCTGCAAAACATTGTTTACCCAGTATACATTTACCCCTTTTTTGGGTTGGGATAAACTATTTACGAAAAAGGTACTCCTTGACTGAAATGGTCAAGCAGTTCTCTCGAGTATCATTTTCTACCTTTTCGGGCTCAAGAAACACAAATGTACGAAAAGGGACCATGTGGAGTTTTCTTTTCCGTGTCTTTTTCAAACTCTCTAAACATGAAAAAGATATTGAGTTACACCTTTATCGGAATCGTTAAAATATTAAAGGACATCGGATTCGTCACCATGATGAACATGAGATTTTCCTTCCTAGGGCTCATTAAACTTAATAAAGTTGGATTCATCTGAAGGATGAACTTTGAGTGCAAGCATATTCTATACCCTTCAAGCTTGCAATTAAAAAATAATTGGGGTACCTACCAGAAATGGTGGGGGAAAATGGGAAATTCTATCAGTTGTGTCAGCAGCTCACTCTTTAACATGACACTATATGTTTCGTGTCAAGTTGGGGTATCCTCACTTCATCATTTACCTTCCTGGCTTGGACTATTCATTTTTTCCATCCATTTTGATCTTTTCCATGTCATCATGACCACCAATCCTATGGATCCAAAGGCTGCCAAACTCCACGTCGTGTCGTATATATGATCAAGAGTTGTCCTTCTGCAGTTACCCTTACCTCTGATTCTTTGTATCATCTAAAATCATTTGCATCCCTTTGTCTCATGTTAATGATGTGGGATACATCATGGCCCTCCTTTGACATGGTCACTTCCTATCGACTTCAACTCATTATTCAAGAAGTTGATCTAGAGAATCCTCTTCAGAACCTTGGAGCTTACATGCCCTAAAGAAAAGTTCTTTGCACTCGATAAAAAGTTCACATCATTGGCTTTCAATTGGGTGATGTCATGGGTGTTCGACTTCAATTCCTTCATTCACATTCCGCGAATTGTGTTGCTAGTACCTTGAGAACTATTGTCATTATTGGTGGTGTTAGGTTCCTATACCAATAGGAGTCATAATTTTGAATGACTAAGGTTAAGCCTTATAATATTGTACATACCTTTTATTTCTGCAAATGTTTTTCATATTAAAAAAGATTAAAAAATGTAAAGAGGGTATATCCTAAAAGAAAATCAAAGGACAAAAAGGAAAAGAGAAGGTCAAAAACATGAGAATATATGAACCCCAAAATAACAAAAAGAGACCATGAAAGTGTGCAAATCAAAATGTCGCTAATATTTACTTGATGCATAATAATGATTGTGTGCAACTTGTTATTCATGCCACAACCCATAGTTGTCAAATTGCTTAATCTTGACTATTTCATGCTTTGAATTTTATGTTTATAGTTAAAGAATAAAATCCGACCAAACAGTTTAATCTTGGCAGATCATTAGATAGGTAGAGAAAATAAAAAGAGCTCATCAATTTAATCTGAGCCCTGGGATGATATAAGGTTAGAATTAGATAGTTTTCTTTATTAAAAAAAAGATAGAATAAGGGTTTTCTAGCCTAAATGCACCCAAATAAATGAAGAAAAAATGTTAGGGTAAGAAATGGGTAAGTAGATAAAAGGTTGCTGAACTACAAAGTTAATTGGATCGAAACACATGCATCATGCTTAGATACATATTTCAACATGTATGATCAATTATGAAGGCAAAAGAAAAGGTTTTACAAGTTCATGTGATTAACTCCCCATCATTCATATTTCCCCTTTACTTACTAATTTCCTATCCACAAATATGTTCTAGTACTTTAAATCCTACAAGTCAAAAAGGCTCAAAGCATTTCTCTGACTTTTGGAAGGACCGGACCCTCATCTTAATGACTTATGGACACAAGTGCTAGAATCCCCTTTATACAAACCATTTCCCCTCATCACCCTAAGAAGACCCCTTTTCTTAAGGTCAAACACCATTTGCCTAGGAAAAGTAAAAACAACTCCATGTAAATCCCTTTTCACCCAAAAACCCACAAAAAACCTTTTATCCTAAGTATTTAGCGTATGTGCGCAAAAATTACATTTTACATTTTTACTTAAGGAAAAACCCACTCCACCACATGTCATATTAATTATTAACTTTAGTATATAACTCCCCGATGAAACCCTTTTCCCATATATTAACTAAATCCCTATGTAAATACGCCACATCCCTTAGTTTTAATAGAAACTAATACATTTACCCCGTATCCCGACAAAACCCACTTAATTTACCAAATACTTGTAAAATAAAGTTAATCTTTTCATTAAGGTCCACCTGATCCCCTAACCTCATGATTAACCTCACGTTAATCACAAACTATCGTGATTAAGAACCCTGGGCCCCCGCCAAACTCCCGTTCATTTCCCCCGCACAAGTTTGCCACCTAACTGCCGTTAGATCAACTTCTCGCTCATCCAACAGTCCACAGCCATATCAAGCGCGCCCGATGGACAAACGTTACCCGCCTCATAAAGTGGTTTTTCCCAACCCCCGAAGGCTACGTGTCAATCTCTAGACTATATCGGGTGACCCCTCGTAAAAACCGCCTTCGCCTCATAAGCAGTGTGATGACCTCTAATACCGCCCCCCCCCCCCCTCCCGCCAACCCGTAAAACCACCTATTATCCATTATTATGAATTTCCGCACCATATTCAAAAACTTGCTCATTAAGTTTAAAACCTCGAAAACCTTCATTTTCATGTCTTTTTCCCATTTCACAATTAAAACCGTTAAACCCTTCAGCGCCACCCTGAACCTCTGTAACATCATTTAACCTCCATTTACATTTAGAACATTGCCCCAACTCCTTCCCTGCGAACCTGTGTTTTATTAATAATTTTTGAATTTTGCAGGTAATCCATAAAAGACTAGACCTTGGATAAACAATTTTGATACTAGTCGCAAAACTTTTTTACTCCAAGACTCGGCAAGAAACCTATTCAAAAACCTGTATTCAAAAGAATAACACAATTATACAAGGAACGGAGATGAAGATAATTACACACAGAACTAAGAAGAAAAGATTCATATAGAGCCTTGACTGTTAAAATAGAGGGACCATACAGAGTATGCAGTTAGAAGACAAACAAATGAGACATACAGAAAGTTGATCAATATCCATTACCATATGTTGATACATATAAAAAACTAAATGATTTACTGTTGAAATACACAGTAAAAAGTTAAAATGTACAGTAAAAGTAAAAAACAATAAAGGATATTGACAGGTCATCAAAGTAAAAGTGTATCAGATGAAAGAGTATCAGTAAAAGTGTATCAGATTGAAAAATCAAAGTGAATATAGATAAAAAAAAAAATAGAGCAGAAATGGTACATTTTCCAGAAATTTCTTGTTTAAGTCATAATTGTTTAGAAACTATTGCGGCCAATCCAAGATGTATTTTGAGAAACTGGAGGAGGTTTGTGTTCCCAAAAGGCCAATCTACAAAAACCTATTTCACTTTTTACATAGGTATTACAAAAAGAAAAGATAAGTTCATATCTTCACAACCTATTTTTTGGACTGTGCAAAGTCCTGTTTTTGACATCTATTTGCAGAGGATATTATGAACATATGGAGCGAAATTTTGGAAATCTAAAAGATTTTTATCCCAAAAACATACTTATCTGCAATAACCTCTTTCACGTTTTACATATCTATCTAGGATTGAGATATACAAAGGTATCATTGGGCCCTAAGTTTGCAGAATTTTTGGGGCAGAATGCACAAAGGAAGGAGGCAATTAGTGACTTGAAAGCCTCATAATAAATTAAGAGTTGCTATCAAATTCAAATTTCTCTTCTTCGCCACCATCAATCCATAAATATAGTGCCAAATAGATTCATTAGTTTTGAGTGTCCTTTATTTAAGTTCTATTAATGTAAAACAGTTTGAGATATTTGTAAAACCAATCTTGATATTTTTTCAAGATATTTTAGTTTAGAATTTGTATAAATACTTCACAAATCAAAGTATGTTGGGGGATTCCAAAACATTTCTATAGACTTCTTATTCTTAAGTCTAGAATTCTATTGTATCAATGACTGGATCAGCTAGGTGATCAAGGAATAAAGATCAGATATTTCACTGGATTCTTGTGTAAAGAAAAGTTCAAATAAGTATTCTCTCACATTTAATGTTATTTTTCTTTAAGTTTTTCCACAGTCTTACTTGTATATTTAAAAATCTGAATGCTATAACATGGAATGATATCTTAGAAATTGCTTAGTTGCACTCTGTTTTAACTGTTATGCATACTAAATGATATCTTTACTAATCTAAGTTAAGGAATTCTTGATTGTTCCTTAGTTTAGGTAGTTCCCTATGGTCTATAGCAAAGGATTCCTAATTGCCCTTTGTTCATGATTATCCTTTTTTCTTCATTTTAACCCCGGTCTCAGGATTCTTAAGTGCTCTCTCACCCGGTTAGGATCATTTCACCCATTCGACCTAAAGACTTGCACTTTACTTTGCTAGCTTGCCCTGTGAACATTCCCTTTAATGAATTGATCCAGTTCTGCTACCCATTTGTTGACTCCATAACCCAATGGTTTAAAGACCTTTCTTTATCCATCTGTTCCAAGAATTCCACCACCCAACCTTCAATTCAAAACCAAAACCCCAATGAACATTAAGAACTAGCCTAAAATCCCAGTAAAATAAAGTTAAATTATATAGAGAGAGCCCTCTCTGAGTCATAGGTTGGCTAGAGCCTATACTTAAAATATTGGTTTGTGGTTACCTTAGTTTATTCCTTCTTCTGATAACTTCTAAGGAAAATTATGAATGATAACAGGTGGTTTTTCTCACGCTTGTTAACAGTTTACATCATTGACTGGTAATCAAGTGATTTTCTAGCATGTTCAACGTTAACACATCTATTCACATGTTATAATTTGTACTTTGATCAGGTCATGTTGGAGCGAAAGACCATGGGCTCAGATTACAAAAGTCCAGGTTGTAAGGTGATATGGCATGGTTGGGCTGATATACATGTATCTTTTAGATGGATGGCTGCAACAATACCATGAGTTGTCATATGTGATCCTTCTCATTATTGGATGGTTGTGACCATACCTTGGTTTCAATATGATCCTCTTTATCGAATGATTGTGCCAATGCCTGGATCCATTTACATGATCATTCTCTAGATGACTACATCCATACCACGATTCATGTATCGTTTAATAGAGTTTTCGGTAGTGTATATGTATCTGTACTTGCTTGTAGGTCTTCCAACGACAGACTCTAGTTCCCCGCACTGAGTTATAAAGAATTTCACCCCACTCTAGTTCAGCCTTCACGCTTTAGGGGGCATCTGTTACACAACTTTTTTTCATTGTCCCTGTACTCCCCGTTCCTTGATCTTGGAGGACCTCTACAGTGAACCCTTCATGATTTCCCATCATGAAGAACCTCCCATTGTATCCCTGTTCATGAGTATAACAATTCCCCTTTGCATCATTTCCCAAAAATCTTCTATTTTGCCCAATTTACAAGATCGGACCTATGTCGTCCCCATGCCGATATGCAGGGATTACAACTGTCCCTCATGCCAACTAAAGCGACTAAGCCTTTTCCCAATCACATCGACCCTCTTTTGGAAAAATTTTAAAATTTGGAGCCAAAGCTTCCAACTCTAGAAGCTTCGAAACGGAAGTCTGGTAAATGGTAAGGTCGGATGGAGCTAAGGATGTTAGATTGGGCTCCTTTCCCCTATTAGGATGGTAAAATCATTTTGTCATTGTCCCTATACTCCCCGTTCCTTGATCCTGGAGGACCTTTACAGTGAACTCTACATGCTTTCTCATCATGAAGAAACTCCCATTGTGTCCCTCTTCGTGAGCAGAACAATTCCCCTTTGCATCATTTCCCAAAAATATTTTGTTTTCCCTAGTTTACAAGATCGACACTAATGACCCATGTCCTCCCCACACTGATATGCAGGGATTACAATTGTCCCTCATGCCTACCAAAGTGACTGAGCCTTTTCCCAGTCATGTTGATTCTCTTTTGGAAAGTTTTTTTAAATTTGGAGCCAAAGCTTCTAGCTCTAGAAGCTTCGTAAGGGAACTCTGGTAAATAGTTAGGCTGGATGGAATTGAGGAGGTTAGATTGGGCTCCTTTCCCCTATTAGGATGGAACTAACTCAAAAGATAAGACCTTCTCCCATGAGAATAGGAACCATCTCCCATCCATTCAAGTTATATAAACCTCCACCTTTCACAAGAACAAGCTAGTGTCTGTGTGTGCTAATGCTAATTAAGTTTTGTTTGGAGTAATCAGCAAGTTATCCATACTTTGTAGCTCTCTAGTTTGTGTTTAAGGAAGAATTGTGAGTTTGGTTTGGTGTGAAGACTAAAGGGAAGAGCCTTGCGACTATCATTGTTGGGGCCATCCATAGAATGCTAGCAGAAGTGTGTGGGAACCTAGATTTTTCAGAGGAGAACAGCAACGTCAAAAGGTAGTCCCTCTTAACTGATTCTTGCCTAAGGAAATCTTCCATATAATGCTTGTTTGTGGCTAGACCCGCTCTCGGGCTAGAGGAATTGTTTGTGTCCACACTTAGAATTTTACCTGCACCACAGCAGCTCAATTTTATCCCTTTTTTGCATTAGTATTGTTGCCATGGTATGCTCAAAAGAAAATGAAAATATAATCAAATCATCGGTGTAATGAAGACTAATCAAAATAGGAGCAGTGGTTAAGGCAAGCGTCACTGCATGAAAGGACTTGCGGGCTTCTTCGGACCATTTCACCTCATTATCCTTTTTCAACATATTGGTCATTTCTCTAAGATGTCCAGCTAAATTAGGAATAAATATGCATATCATCTTACCATTAAATGCTTGGATTTCCTTTTTGCTGTGAGGGAAATCAATTTTTTGAATGGCTTCTGCTCATGAAGGATCAATCCAGATGCTGTCTTTCAAAATGATGTAGCCAATAAGTTTACCTTCCTCCATAGAAAACAAACTTTTCTTTGGATTGAGAGAGATCCCAAACTTTCTACACTTCTGAAAAATAACTCTTAAATGATGCAAATGCTCGTCATCTGAATGTGAAAATACGGTTACATCATCTAATTATACAACCAAGAAAACAATTTTTTCATCTGAAAATGTTATGTCCATGGCGCGCTGAAAAGTGGCCCCTACATTTTTTAGACCAAATGGCATCTTTGCATATTTGAATGTGCCCCAAGGTGTGGCGAACATTGCCTTGTCCTGATCATCTTCGTGCACTTGATTGTAACCAGAGTAACCATCCAAAAGTGAGTGTTGGGAAGCAGCCATAACTCTCTAAAGGATATGGTCCATTTTTGGAAGTGGATAATTATCTTTTAGAGATACTTTGTTCAAGTTTTTAAAGTCTACACAGAGCCTAATCTCCCTAGTCTTCTTTCTCATCGAGACTAGATTTGATATCCAATCAAGAAATCTAATAGGAACAATGATGCTTTCCTTGTAAAGTCTGTTAACTTCTTTCTCTATGTATGGCAACAACCTTGGGTTGGTTCTCCTTAGCTTTCGTCTGAAGATTTTTTGATCGGACTTGATTGGGATAGTATTATGAATTGTTTTCTTATCATACTCCTTCAAATCTGCATAATCCCAAGTGAAAACATCAGAAAATTCAGACAATAAATGAATGTATTTCTCTTTTACCTCAGGAGATAATGTTTTGGACATCTTGATCCTTTTTGGTTTGTTTGTTGTTCCAATGTTCACGTCTTCAACACCTTTCTCTGTAGGAACCAATGTAGGCTTCCTTGCTACATCATATTAATCAAACAAGTCTTCCAAAGGTACAAGACCTTTCGAAATATTGTTATCTTTCCGCTGTAGTATGTCCACTTGAGTTGCCTCAATGACTTCATCATCTTCATCATAAATTCCATCCATAGAACAATTTTCAAACTCCCCTTCACTCTGAAGAAAGTTATTCACCTGTTTGTCATCCCATAATACTTTCCAATATTGCAAAGTTATCAAGAACAGAGGGCTGATGCTTCACATGAATCTTGAATTTTTTGTTTGAAAAAATGGGAATTTTAAAATTATTTGCCGCTGTAGCTAATGAATCTACCATAAGATTTTGAGTTCTTGGTACAACTGAGAGTGAATATTCGAGAAACATTCTAAGAATATCTAAAACCGGATTTATGTATTGTTTCATTTGTGGATGGTGAGCTTGATATTCACCTTTAACTTGCTTAATTACAAGTTCGGAATCACCATACATGGAAATTCTTCGTGCACCTAATCTCTTCAAGATATTTAAACCTGTGATTAGCACTCTGTACTCCACCTCATTGTTAGTGCAATCAAAAGTTAACTTGTATGAGCAAAATATAACATGGTTAGGGAGATTACCTTGTTGATGATGATGCGGACTTCGAATTCAAATGCCAATACCTGCTTTGTCTTTCCCAAGAGCATCATCAAAGTCCATGGTCCAAAGGCCATCTTCCTCTTCCAGGAGTTGTTCATATTTTTTCTTCTTTGAGTCAATTTTCTAAACTTTCCCTTCAGACTATTTTGAAGTTTCCATTACCTTCTCGGATGGTTGATCTGAACCTTTTTCTACCTTGTCTGAAGGTTGTTCGAATGAGCTTGGAAACTCTTCTTTTTCTTTATCTAAAAATGTCTTTATACAATTGAAAATCTCAGGTACATCTTTAATTTCCATAAGCTGACTATATACATTGTTCATTCCACTATCATTATATAAAATAAAAGACTCTAAATATGTATGTACAACATTTATAGGATGATTTTTAGGCTTATCCTTGCTAGTTATCATGAACTTAATTTTGGTTTCTCAGTATAACTTTCTCAATTTCCCGAAAATTGGATGGTAGCATAGGAGAAGTCTAACTGCAGTGTGCCTCTTAGTTTCACTCCCCAGGATATCGATAATAACATGCCAAATTGTGGTGGTATATCAAGTACCACCACATCCATTAAAACATTCTTTGTAGGGATTTGATCCAGGGATACTACCAAATCTTTGATTATGACAAGACAACGAACCTTACCAAAGTTAAAAAGAATACAAGTCATGGTACTCACGTGTTATATCTAGACCCACCCTTTCCATGATGGCTTTTGGCATTAAATTATGAGAGGCTTTGGAGTCAAGCATGGAGTTGTGAAGAATGAATTGGTGGATTATTAAACTGATATAAAATGGAGGAACATCACTATCTCCTGACTGACCATCTATGGATGGACCAAAAATCAATTCAGGCTCGTCATCTTCAATATTAACCATGTCAGACATAGGATCAACTTTGAGCATTTTAGCTATATCAAACTTGTAATGGCTATTTTTTACTAGTTCAGTAAGAGGGATTGACACTTTCAACTACGAAATTTCAGTTTCTAGATTGAAAGAACTAGCTTTATCTACCTCTCTTTGGACATTGTCTCTCTTCTTAGGCATATCTCTTGGTATTTGATCCTTCTTTTGACTGTCATGATCCTTGTTTGGACTGCTTGTAGATGGTTGTTTTACTCTGCTTTGATTGGTTACTACCAACTCTTTACCTTTTCTTTGACTACCTTGAGGATTTCATTTCTTTTGGGTATCATTATGTTGTGATGTCCTTTTATGAATAGGAGTGATTGGGGCATCCCTATCCTCAAAGAATATTGCTTTTGCTGAGAACTGAGTGCGTTCAAATATCCTCTTTGGTAATCATTGGTTTGGGTCTCCAATGCATTGTCACTTGCCAGTATGTAATCCTCATCTTTAGGATCCTCCACTTTCTTGACATACTCCTCACCTTTAGTAAAGAAAATGGGATGGTGATCTTCCCTAAAGAAGTGATTTTCCTCAACGATCAAGTCTAATTCATCATCAAACTCTACTTGAGAATAATTCTTCTACAAGGGTGTTCAAATTGGCTGCTAAGATTTCAATGCTTCAGAAGCTTTATGCTCTCTTTTTTTTATCCTTTATTGAGGTTGCTACTGATTTCTGAAGTTAGGATTTCTAACTTGGGGCTCCTGAGGTCTATCCGAATTTATCATCTGGTCGTCCATTCTTTCCATGGTTCTAATCAATGCATCTAGCTTCAGATTGGCGGAAGAAGAAGGCTCTTCTTTGATGGTTACTCTCATTTCCAGATTCTCATGTTTCAATTGAGACTTTATAATCATCAAGTTTTCTTCCACACTAACCACATTGTTCTACATGTCTTCTAGAGTTGTGGGATCTCTTTCCCTCAATTGATAAGCCATCTCTGGATCAAAAGCATCTGGGTAGTGTTGAAGTGCCAAATCAGGTGGAGGTTTCATATTATCCAGAATGGAATTGTAGATTTGATTGAACCTTATAGTGAATTCCTGAACCATCTCATTAGGATTCCTCTTTAATGTGTTGTATTCCGCCAAGATTCTGTAATGGATTCTTCTTTTCCCGCCACCTGGCTAAGAACAACTCATTCAACCTCTGAGGAGTATCAATGGAGTCTACTTCCAAACCACATAACCATTTTTTGACATCTCCAGAAAACCTTTGAGCCATTAGTCTCATTTTAGCATCATCATCATCAACTTCCTCTAAGTCAATGAAATCAACCATCTTATCAATATGTTGTTGCGCTATGACTCATAGGCTGCCATCAAACAGAGGAAGCCTCTAGCCATAGGTCTAAGGTAAAGCTTCCAACTGACCAGGTAACACTGAGGGTGCAAATCTCGCCATAACTCCTGGAGAATGGTGGATGGGGACTGCAATGGTTTGTGTTGGTTGAGATGAAGATGGGGGAGGTGATTTGGATGCTTTCAGAGGTATAGTAGAGGGTATGGCAAAAGATAAGAGCTTAATTTAATACTGAATATAGGCCTTTTGAGTAGTAATTTGTAATTTATCAGCTAGGCTTTGAAGTTTCTCAAAATTAGACCAAACCTCGTGCTCAAATTTTGAAGACTGAGAAGCAACAGAAGGTCGATTAAACAAAGACTTTGAGGCAAGAAGGTATGAGCCAAACTTTATGGGATCAAAAATTTCTTCAGTAATACAAGACTTAGACTTTGAACAAAATAGGGATAACTCAAATTTAATGTCGAAAGGTATATCCTCAATACTATGTATTTGATCTAGCAAGGAAGTGGCCCTTTCCAATTTTGTGGTTTCAGTCTCTGGGAAAGGGACTTTAGGCTTTCTTAATAATATTTTAGGATTATCAATCGGAGGAGGAGGATTTCGGTCAGGGTTTGACCTGGTATATCTTTTCGGAGCCAGTGTCTTAACAGGCTCACAAACTATATAAGGTAAAAGACCTGTGAATTTGAGCTGAACAAATATTATTTTCAAAGGAAAGTCTTCAATAGCGAAATCTAAAATTGTTAATGATTGAAAGCTTACCAATGGAATGAAGTTTGACTGAACTTATGATTTGTAACCTTCTTCACTTTGTGAACAAGCTCCAATTGTCTTCAACTGAATCCACTGGATCAGGATGCAGAATTTGTCTCGTTTGTCTCCTCGAGGCTAGCTCTACAATCTTCACACTGCAATTACTAAATCAACCTTTATGAAGCTTAGCCCCTTCATCCAAAGGACCAAACTCCAATGTAAACTAGTCGTACACCTAAGGAAAATGAATCTTTTGTTCCCCAGCAATGGCGTCAGTATGTTTTCACTCCTCCAGGTCTCCAAGGCTAAGGAAGAGTCCAGCTAAGGTAACCATAGACCAACCTTTTGACTTGGGTAGATAGCCCTACCAAGCCGGAGAGGGCTCTCTCCAAAGGATCATAGCCAAGAGGGCTGGATGAATTAGGGTTTTAGGCTAAATATAGTAGCTCAGGGTTTGTTTGATTTGATTTGGTTGGGGTTGTCACTGGATGAGTGAATTAGGTCAGAGAGTGAACTAGGTCAAGGCAAAAGAGAATCAAAATTGCATACATCTGATGGGGCAAGGTAGGAAAGCTACTTTAACACTTTATAGTATAGTGATGAGATGGTTTAGACTAGTGAGGTGATAAAAATAGCATGAAGATCATGAATTCTTTTTAAACTGAGGAAATAAAACAAATTATAATGATTTTGTTAGGCCCATATACTACTAGTGTAACCCCTTATTGTTATTAGTACAACCCCCTTATTATATTGTTGTACCAATGTAGTCCCCATATTGTTACTATTGTGCCCCATAGAATCCCACTATTGTTATTATTGTGCCCTTACATTATTATTGTTATGTCGGCTCTGATTATATTATGACCCCTTAGACTCCTATATATAGAAAGGAGGTCTTGTCATTTGTATCATCCAAGAATTGTTCATTTGTGTAATGTAAAGGAGGTTTCCCCCTTAAAGAGGCTGAATTCTAAGGCGTTGATCTATCTTTTCTATCTTTTTGTGAGATGGTTTCATAACATTTGGTATCAAAGCTTTGGATTCTAGGGTTTCGTTGCTCCAAATAGGTCATCATGGCATGTTCGCTATAACGTTTTTCTGTGATGGTTCAAAAGTGAAAAAAACCCATTTGAGGCAAAATCGCAAACCTCGGGTTTGAATTTTAGATCTTTTCTCACTATATTTTCGTAGATATGATTTGATGAAGTTAGGATTTTCGCAAGCTCCAGAATTTCAACTAAAATAGGCCATCATGGTATTTTAGCTATAACACTTTCGCTACAAAGTTTCGGAAGCTAAAACACAAATCCATTTGAGAAGGAATCGGTCTGAACATTAGCTCCAAATTTTATATCCTGTCTCGCTATATTTTAAGAGATATAGTCTGAGGAAGTTAGGGTTTTTGCAAACCCTCGCATTACATTCCAAACAGGTCACCTTGGTAAAATCGTCATAACTGTCTCTCTAAGCATCAGATTTCAATTTCATAAGAAGTTATAGAAAGAGAACGGACTATAGTTTCTTGTATATATTTTTCAGATCCAAAGGTCAAAACAGTGACACATGGCACTTCATACAAGTTTGCTCTTCTGAGAAGGTATATAGTCAGGTCATCTTGGGAGATTGTGCATAACTCTTTCTTGGAGAATCCAATTTTGATTAGACTAGTGGCATTGGAAAGAGGACACAAAGGGCTACAATAGGCCACAATTTCAGAATTGGAAGAGCTGAAATTACAAAGTTACAGTCGTTTCAAGATCAAGCTCCTAAAATCAAGAAAAAGCGATATGAGGAAGTTTGATGGCAAGGATCCGGTAAATTGGATACTACAGATGGAGCAATATTTTGATCTACATGAGGTGAAATTGTTACAAAAGGTATGTATTTCATCTTCATATTTAGATCCAGATCAATTTTTATGGTATAAAGGTATTTTTTCTCGTAAACCACTTGTTACGTGGTCAATTTTCACGGAGGAAATAATAGCACATTATGAGGATACAAAGAGAAACACCTTGTTCAGCCAATTGATAAATCTCAAACAAAAGTGTTCAATGGAAGAGCACATTGAAGACTTTCAAAAATTGAATATAAGGGTAAATGATATTCCAAAGAAGCAAAGGATTGATGTCTTCATAGGTACTTTAAAGGCTAACATTCAACAT
Organism: Pinus taeda; assembly: GCA_000404065.3. NCBI lineage: Eukaryota > Viridiplantae > Streptophyta > Pinopsida > Pinales > Pinaceae > Pinus > Pinus taeda. The sequence goes on along the minus strand of APFE031603556.1, from coordinate 140,560 downwards.
GAGGTTTCTCTTTGGGAACCTGATTCATTGGAGAAGGCATTCAGGTGGGAAAGAAAAATTGAAAGAGAAATTATGGAAACAAGGAATCCAACCATTCACGACCATAATTATGGAAGTGCTTCTTCTCCTAGCCTTCCACAACCTACAAGGTTTACACCACAACAATTGGAAGAAAAAAGAGAAAAATGACTTTGTTACAATTGTGATAGCATATGCACTAAAGGTCATAACTGTGCTGAGAAGAAATTATTTTACATAGAGTATGAAGAAGAGGAAGAAAAGGATAAAGAAACATCAAAAGAAGAGGATATATGCCAAGACCCAACCCCAGAGAAAGAAGAAATGAATCTGACCATATCTTGTAAACCATTGGTAAGAATTACCATTTCTCAAACTCTCAAGATAGAAGGACATATCAAGAAGAAAAAGGTTCAAGAAATGAAAGATCACATCGAGAAAGAAGAAATGAATCCAACCATATCTTGTAATGTATTGGCCAAAATTACCACGCCTCAAACTATAAAGATATAAGGACATATCAAGAAGAAAAAGGTAATAGTGTTGATTGATTCGGGTAGTACCCAAAATTTTATTAATTGTAAGAGAGCCAAGGAATTGAATTGCTTCTTATACCCAACACCAAAGTGTCAAGTGATGGTTGCAAGTGGAAGAACCATAAATTACTCTATGAACCTTCATTCCATCCACCTGATAGCCATGAGTAGTCTACGTAGGTGAACGTAATGAAGCTTGGGGGGCATGCACCTAATGGTAAAGTTAAGTTTCCCTATAGGTTATGTGAAGGGAATCACCCCATTCACCTTTGTCCCTATCTGGACGAAGCCAAAAAAGTGTTGGATAACTATCCTAATTCACCGTAGTGACTTCCATGTGGTTACAGGAGACTCTCCCTTTGAGCATGTTGGGGGCATGTAAACCAATCTCAAGCATAGTTCTTCGTTTCAAGCTTGTGTAAAAATGAAACTGAATTCAAGCATAGCTTTTGTTTCAAACTTGTGTAAACATGAAACTGAACCCAAACATAGTTCCCTATGGTTAAAGCTTGTGTAAAAATGAACCAATTTCCATTTTTTAACCCTTGTGATTGCCATTTTATCAACCTCTTCCTTCAGATGAGCCTTGGTTATTTTCATCCCACCGCCACCATCCCTTTGGCCGATCATACGCTTTCACTTGGTTGTTTTACCATTTTTGAGGAACAGTTGCAATGAGTGGTCTTATAAATCAACATGTTTTGAGAAGTTCCAACATCATTGGAACCAGTTGCTATCTTAGACACCACTCGTTCCTCAAAATGGAGTCCTCTTTAATCTCTTTTCAGACTCTCTAAATATGAAAATATTGTCGAGCACTTGTCCTTTCCAGCTCGTTAACGGATTGGAAACGATATCTCTCTTGTATTGTTTTACGCTTTTTCGGAATTGAGAGATTAACTTACAAAAAATAACTTTTGGAATTTCCTTTTCTTCCCTTTTCAAACTCTCTAAACATGAAAAGGACCGAGTTATCTTTGTCATTAAACTCATTAAAAACATCAAAAACGACAAACTTGTCCATCTAGACAAGACTGAGTTTCACCTTCTCTAGACTTGTTAAAGCATCAAATAGCGATGGATTCACCCAAAGGGGGAAATTATACAAAAAGCATATGTTATCCTCCTCAATCTTGGTAAAAATAAAGAGGTATTGGTCAGCAATGACTGGGGAAAATGGGAAAAAGGGAGAACACTTTATGGTAGCAATTCGCTCTTGAACATGACACTTTCACTTCATCTCCATGACTATTTGGGTTGGGTTATCTGCTTGATGGTTATCATACTCATGGTCTATCACACCATCCATCACTTTTGTTTTTGGTCAATGTTACCAATTCATCTTAATGTCGCCGACATGTTCAAGAGAAGTCATTCAGTTCAAAATTCATCCTTTGCAATACCATAAACCTTCATTTTCATGATCGTCATTCCTGAACCTTTTGTCGTCAGTCGATTTTTCATCTCCAAAACCATTTACCTCGTTTTATGTCATTGTTGGGGGATACATCAAGGCCCTCCTGCGACGAGTCGCCTTCTTGTCAACATCAGTACATTATCTAAGAAGTTGACTTAGAAACACCCCTTCAATACCTTGAGGCTTGCATACATCGATGGGAGGTTTCTCGCTTCCAACGATAGGTCGACATCACTCGCCTTAGACCGAAATACTTTGTATGGTGTTCGACATCAAATCATTTATTCTCACCATTTGAAATGTACCGTAGTACCTTGAGGGTCATTATCATTATCATTGATTCCTCTCGCGTTTGTTAATGGCTTACATCATTAGCTGGTAATCAGACGATGTCTTCCCATGTTCGACTTCAAATCATCTATTCACATGGTTAGACTTGTACTTGAGCAAAAGATTGAACGAGATTGAAGACCTTGGATCTAGTTTCATCCATCCGAGCTGCGATATTTTCAAGCATACTGATGTGGCCCGTCCACGTGGGCCTGCCTCGACTCACTCAACACGGTACCTCCGGATTTGGTAAATTGATTATGGGTGATTTTTAATCGGTTTTGATTAGGCCTGCAATTTATTATCCCTGTACCTGCTGACCTAACCCTCGGTACTTCGCTGCTCCTCCAGCTTACACCTGTCCGCCTCGATTAAGGGTTAACCCTAATTCTCCCGTTCCTGTTTTTGGTTGATGTCTTTCGCGCTTCTGGTCATTTTGATGTTGTGAACTCGACGCTCTGCAACTGGTTTTGGCTCGGCCCTGTGTTGGAGGAAATTATCGGTATTTGGTCGCGTTTAGTGATTTTCTTGTCTGAGGATGTGGTTTTCCATCGTGGTTCCGTCGGTACCTTTGTTTCTCGTTTGCTCTGGTAAGTTTAGCTCTGTTCCGCGTCTCTGTCGTTGATTTTTTTCTCGGGTCTCTCTGTCAACTTGCCCCTTATCTGAGGTTGCTGGTCTGTTTGTTCACATATGGTGGTTCTCTGGTTATTTATCCGCCTGAGTGACCTCGTTCTGCTCAAGAACAGCGTATGCTCGAAGGCCTGTTGCTCTCGGCATCGGACATTCAATTCTTCCAACTGGTAAGTTGATTTTCCCTTTTATAAACTCGTTTTTGCTTATTGGGTCTTCGCTAACCTGTCTGGCTCCTCTGTGGTCAAGTGGGTTCTCGGTGACATGGAGTCCGTCCACCTTCAGGTATGTAATCTCCCTTCTCGCAAACCCTTACCCCTGCATTTGTTTTATTTCTTTATTCTGGTAAGGCTATGGTACTTGTAAGTTTCAGGATTTTTGTTTTTCCCTCAAGCCCTAACTCTGCGACTTTGTTTGTTGACTGTTACAGGTGGCGGCACTGTGGACATCTGCAATAGTCGATGGTCTCACGTTCCCGGGTAGCTCTACGTCTTTTGTTTGTTATTTGTTTTGGTATTTCGTTTACCTGTAACTCTGTATGATATCAGTCCTTAAAATCCTAAGGTCTTTGGCCTTATATGGCACTGTTCATTTGTACCAGTTTACTATAGGCTTCGGCTTCCGTTAGAGTCTGTTACTCGTCTGTATAATATGTATGGTCTCGGTATTTTTTTGGTTACGCTTGTTTAAAGCGAAGAGGGTTCGACCCTCGTCATGTATTTGACTGTAACTTATCTATTTTGGCACAGACCAACATTTATAATATATTTATGTTTGTAAACCTTCGAATTCGTATTCAATTGTTTTGGGTTTGGTTCCTTACCCGGACTTGGTCTGGAGACCTCACGTTCGTTCGCTCCTTTCTTTGGTTAATTGTTGTCGTTTACATGCGTCTCACTCCATACTCGGTTAGCTATGGCTGTTGCTTTGTATGCTGTTATTCTACGCGCGGTAACTTGAAACTACTCCTTGTAATTGTTCACCTGCATATTCACTTACCTCTGCAATTGTTTACATATATTTGCTGTAGGTTAATGTCTTTCGATACTGTTATTTTGATTACAGTGATGTACATAAAATTTCGAATTCTCAGAAATAACGATTACTCAGAATGTAGGTTCATTCTGTCGTGTACAATAATTTCTAAATGAGGAAAATACATAAGAGGAATGAAGTTCTGTCTTTCTGTATAATAATAATGTTTCTCTTCTTGATTTCTTAGCTGTTGAACTCAACCCCCGTAATGCATTTGATTTGTTCTTTTGTACCACCGAGATGATTCGGTTGGTAACTGTCTCCCCTTACCCGTTTACAAACAGTTAGATAAATAAGTTCATTCAGTTTCTTGTTTGTCAGTTGTGAACCTGACTTCTAACTACTCTGTCATTGGCCCCACAAAGGTGACTGTGTACATTATTTGAAATAAACTAATTCTACTTATTACAATCTTCATTGACAGCTACAATAAAATAAACTAATTAAAATTACCTAACAGAAACTTTAAATAACTGTAGTTGACTCTGACAAAGGAAATAGAATTAAATTAAAAAGAAACTGACAGTCTTGCTGTCCCTTGTCGATTTATTTAGCCTTCCCAGTCTTTTTCTGAAACTCTGTGTGTCCCGTCTCGGTCTTCACCCTGTCGACCAGATGCTCCTGCATCACATACTAAATCAAATGTACAATGGCCTTACATTCATGGTCATCCACTCATGGATCTATATATGTAGACGACTATATTTGTACATGTAATGAAAGTTTATAAGTTGAGCATGGGTATGCCTTCCCTCAGCAAGTTCATGAGAAAAAATCAAATTATCATGATATACGTATTGTAATTGATGCAGGTCACCTTCCGCTTCGAAAACTCCTCTCCACATGATAAATCATTTCACTCGACATACATATTTACGACTTCATGCTTTAGGGGCAACTATTACAGATCCATTTGGGCACATGAACCCCAACCTATAGATCAGTACTATTAGGGCCCATAACACCCTAATTCAGTTGTTACATGTTGTAAAGAAGTCAACCATTAGAAGGCCTAGCTTCCCAAGAAGTTCCATGCCTGAAATCATCCAAAAAATCCCTCTAAGAAGATTAGCATAGGCAGGCCTTCATTAGGGTGTGTTGCAGTGCAGTCCATACACTGATATGGTGCTATGCAGTGCACTTGAGCCCTCTTTGGCCTGCGCTGGGTGAATTTGAGCGAAATTGCATTGGGGTTTGGGAATATTATTATCCATTGGATGCATCTAGAAGTTTTCCAAGTTTATTTACTCCTTTGAGATCAAATTTGGATGAGGTAGGGAGTTAAGGAACATCAATCCCTTTATCCCTTCCTCCATGGAACTAAATCCTAAGTTTGGGAGGGCATTCATTATCACCATTTATGACATAAATTCCTTCATTCACCTATAAAAAGACCACTCATCTAACTGATCAAGGGCTGGAAATCATTGAATTATAGAGAGATGTTATTAGTACGAGACTTGAGTTGGTTTCAAGTATTGTAATGATGTCAAAATGTCTTGCTTGTTATGAGGAGAGGATGGGATTGAACTGGAGGAGTGATGATGAATCAAGCAAATTGGATTGTAACTCTTCCTTTTACTAATAAAGTGTTCAAAGATTTTTTCATATGCTTGTGTTATTCATTGATTTTTTCATATGTGTACCATGTACTTGATTCAATGATATGTTTAATCAATAGATCATTATCATATGCTTTGATCGGTTTTTGTCTTCTGTCTGTGTGAAAGTACTTTTCAAGCAAATTAAGTATGGAAAGGAGCGACAGAATTGGTCAAGGGAGATAAGGAGTAAGAAAAAGCTACAAGTAGGCTTCTTTAACTCTTATTTAATCTATTGGTCATAAAAAAGGTAGAGAATTCTTTGCACTATTGTTCTATACTTAGCTACTAGTCTAGGGGTTTAAGCATTTATCTGTAGACACTAAAACTTCCCATAATAGGCATCTCATAATTCAAACCCTATGGGTGAGAAATTTTGGTACCTTCCAACATTTGTTAAAGTGTTACTTCGCCCCTTTTATAAGAAGGGAGGGAGCTAGAGTTACAATTTACAAAATATCTTAGCCAGATCTCTAGTTGTCTGCTAGACTAGCTATCTCGGCCCATGTAAGGTATTGTTTCCCAAAATGATTACAATTGGGATTCGATCCATTCTTGGAAATAAATAGAAATTAATGAACAAAGAAAGAAAATGGAAAGAGGAAGGAGTAGGTTTCCTTATGTTGTCCTTGCAAAGGTCTTTGGTCAAGCCACATCTCAGCTATGATGCGCTCCCCCTGCTACTTGGCCATTTTCTGTCAATTTTTGCTTTACTACATGAACGACTGGTTTTGTGGAGTAGGGAATGGGTTGACTGCAAGTTCCTATCTCAGTATTCCTTTGTTGTGTAGAGGATTGAGGCTCCATGCCGAGTCATTAAGTTTTCATGAGCCTCCCATACTGGTTTAATGTTTCCCATACACCGATTCAACACCCTAGCTTCCAACCCATACATCCTTTAAAGCTCTATGCAATCCTTTTCGGCACTCTAGTACACCTGGGCATGTGTTTTATGACATAACAAGCATTATGTCAAGTGTGGGCCTTTAACATAGAAATAAGATGAAACAAGCAAGTTCTGACTTCCCTTTAAGCCCTCATGCTTTCATTCCCTTTCTATGACTTCCTTCATATGACCGGGGGCTTGAACCAAGTTCTTAGCCCTTTAGGTGTTAAGGCTTTCCACTACTATCCAGGAAGCCTTTTTCTTTGTTTCTTTGCATACTGCATCCTAGCGCTTGATCCACTTTCCTTTGGTGCTTCCCCTTGACATGGTGATCGTTGATCATCGGGATTGAGCCCACCGAAGATATCGCAATTGCAACCCGAGAGAGGGAGACCCTTTCACTTTATTTCTCACCACTGGCCAATTGTCCTAGATGCAGGAGCTTTATAAGCCAGATTACATAAGATATCGCATCTAGGAGGATCCCCGCTTATCGTGATCACGGACCTAGAAGGAACTTTAGTGGAAGAATGATTTTTTTGTGGGAGAACACCAATTCTAGATATGTGGGGGTTGACATCATCACCGCCACGTGTCACCCTATGAGTGGTGACACATGTCACCCAGAAATGGCCCCATAAGACCCCTGAAAATGTTGAAACCGAGTGACATGTGTCCACCTGTACTGCCATGTTAGCATTCGTCCTATCACGTCAGCAATGAATCAGCTGCCATGTCAACTCTGAGGACCAATCATATGCCGCCACATGCCCCCCTTGGAGAAGAGAGAAAATGGATTTCCCAACCTTATTTTCATAAGCATTTCCTTTGTAAATTGATTTAGGCCTTCCTCGACGATTTAACATTGTATTGCAAATTGACGATATCACAAGGTTCTTAAATTTAGAACCTCACTACCACGTCGATCACCGATATGCGGGATTTTTTGTGATATTGCAAGACTATAGGACTGTGGGACCTGCAGGATGCGGGATTGCATGGTCGTCGACATGAGGGATGCGGGATTGCGAGATATATTGTGCTCGAGGCCCCTGACCTTCAACATGTGATATTGCAGGACTTACTATGATGTTGCGGGATGCAGGATTATGGGTCAGTGGGACTTGTCCACTGCCGATATGAAGTAATTACTGTGCCTAGGGCCCCTAACCACCGATATGCAATTTTCCTTTGTATTTGGTGCTTTCCTCCTTGCTTTCCAAGTTTTCCAAGGTTATATCTAACTTCTGCTCTAGCAGTCCACTTTTGGACTTCCATATACCATTGGAAATATCTTTCCAAGCACTAGGTAATGGAGAGGGTCTAAATTATCTTTGAGAGATTCTATGATGTTGTAAATGGATTCAACTTCACTGCTATTTGGCACTCTTTTCACATCTGCAAGCATATTTAGCAGTGAATGACAACAGTATCCTCACTATTTATGTTTTTTTATGTGCTAGTTATGTATATGTTTTATGACAGTGAAAATGTATGGTTCTCGTCATGTTTTGATTTATAAATAATTGAGAAATGAATCTATGACCTAATAGATGATAACACAGCTATTATGACCTATAGAATGCATATTTGTGACATGTTTGACGAAATTCCTATCATGTCTAGTAGGGGTCCATTCAATTCTTTGTTCAATAATTTGCATTGGCATCATTGTCTCTATGTTTCTTTTTATTTATGTAAACTTTATGAATTTATGGGCAGTGACCAGGTCCTAGCCCTGGAATTTAGTCTTAAATCTCATAGTCGTTGGGATGTCACTAAGAGAAAAAGGATATAGTCGCACTCAAGAAGACTCATGGGAGAAAATGGGACCCTCAGTTGCTTCGAGGGCTTGGCAAGGGAGTGATTAGGGCTCTAGGTCCTCGAATTGTTGATTTTCCTCAAGAATTGGTCACCTGAAAAGGTGGGGTAGCTCTAGGAGGTTCTGTAGGATGTTTGGATGGTCAATTTGGTTGTCAATTCCACTTCCTTAAGGTGATCTACGAGGTTGAATCAGATCAAAGTAGCCTCTCATCACATGTTTACCCTGGTTGGTCAGTTAAATGGGTAGATGTAGGAGGGTGTTACAATTCTCACAATATACTACAAAAATAAATAATATTAGGCAAAAAATATGAAATTATCTCTAATAATTTCTAATGAACATATTAAAGTCAAAAATATGTCATCTAATGGAAAAAGAGAGGTTTCATATGTTGAAGGATGGTCAGATGGGCCTTAATTTATGTCTAATTTGGAGGCCCATCATACCCCCTTAGTGAGAGTGTTGATCATCCTCTTAGCAACTTAGTGACCTAACTATGATTCATCCATGGCCCTAGTGGCCTCCTTAACATCCCAAGCTACCTCAAAAGGAGCTTTATCACATCTTATCTTGCTCCATCCTCTTCCTCTTCTTCTCAAACTCATTCTTTTGTAGATCCATCCTTTTCTCCAAGTTATAATTAGACTTGTGTTCGTCTTAAGAAAAGTATCCCTATCAATGCTTACAATTCTTTCGCATGATACAAGTTTTCGAACATTCTCAACAGCATATGTGATAATTAGTATCCTTGATGATTCTATGGTCTCTCTTCAATTGAAACTACTCCCCCATTATTTATCACTGTGATTTTCCAAAATTTGGTAAACCAATACTACCAGTCTGCTACAAGGTTAAAAGAGTCATTTTATCGACACTAGTTAGAGGAAGGAAAAATTAAGACTCAACTCAAGAACAATTCAATTTCCTTTCTTATCTTTCTTAACTCAAAAGAAACATTCTCATTCAATTTTTTATTCTCAAACTATTATCAAAATTTTGGTTGAAGGAATGAGAGGTTTTGTAGGTTTCTTGTCCACAAATGGCAAACAAAAATGTGTATTTACCCTTCTCTTCGATGTACCTCTTCAAATATAGGGTATAGTTTCTCAAAATCATGATTTTTGCATTTCTCAAAACTTTCTTGTAGCACATTGTCTTCTCTTATAGAAAATATGTTTCTCCTGTAGCACATAGTTTGTTTCCACTGTAGCAACCTTGTTTCTCCTATAGTAGCTTTGTTTTCTCCCTTAGTAGAGTAGTTTATGCTTTAAGTTGCTTAGTTGTGGCTACTCTAGTGGTTTTCCTTCTCATGGGTGTCAAAATTTGCTTCCCATTTGGTTGAAACCTCCCCCCATTTGTCTTACTACTCCTTCCTATGGTTATTTGGGTGTATTTTAAATTTTTTCCTTAGAGAAGTCTTGGTTGTAGAGACAGTGTCAAATTTTTATTTTTATCTGAGAGGAAAAGGGGTTCTAATAATTTTTATCAGAACAAAATTTCATCTGTCCCTATCTTTCCTTCACATATAACAATTTACAAAGGGATCTATTGCAAAATTGTTTGCTACAAGGTATTTAATTCAAGCAGAATTCTCCATGCAGATGTATGGAAATTAAAGAGGGAGAAAATGACTTACACATTTTAAGATAGCTTTGTCATGTGCATGAGAGTTTGAGGAAAATTTTGGGTATTTTTGGATCCCTTTCTCCTTCGAATTATTTCTTGTATCTTCCTTTCGAGCCTCTTGTAGCGGTTTAGATCGTCATGTAGCTCCTGCAAACATATTTCAAAGCAGCTCGATGGAGCGCTAGGCAGATTCTGGTAGCATCTAGTTTGTCCTCTTGTACCTTGATGGGTTTCTCCAACTGCTCCTTGGGAATGAGTAATCGTGCAAGTGAATTTGAACCTCATACTTTTATTCCCTTTTGTGGTAATGGCGCAGAGCGCTTTGGGAACTTGACCTTTGCATGAATTTCCTCTTTTAACCATTGTACCAACTCATCATAATCATCACCCTTCTTAATTTGGCGTTTTCACTTTGCATGAATGAGGGAGTCAGTTTCACTTAACTAGTTGAAGGTGGCCAAGACTTTTGACCCATCCTTAGCTTATAAAACCTCATCTCTCATGCATTGACAACAAATTTCTAACCATAATATGCTCAAGAGAAGAGATGAAGAATATTTCATACATGTACCTACCTGATGCTTGTTGGAGAGGCATGCATGTTGCCACTAAGTTGATGATCAATATGTGGTTCTCTTGAGGTGATAATTTCCTTGTTTTGCTTGTACACAGGCCTTCACATGATGTAGTTAATTGATGGAACCTTTCTTGCTTGCAGGTTTCTCTCAAGTTTTTTATATTCTGTTGTTGGAGTGGATGGATTATCTGCTGGTGTGTCCCTTGTCATTTCAGAAATGGATTTTTTATGCTTAAGGTGGCTGGATATTTTACACTGTGTTTGGAAAAAAATGATTATGGGATTTTGATGTGACTTTACAGGTTGTTACAAAAAGAATTTCCCTCCTATAGCAATCACTTGATTATTATTTGAGACCTTATTTTGCATGTGGAATTGAGGTCAAGTCAGAAAAGGTACAATGACAAGAAAAATCATCAGGAGGTGGTGTAGGTGGAGGAAAAATTGAAAGCAAAGATTTTTCTGTGTTTTTTTATGTAAAATAGAGTGGGATTTGAAGATGAATTTTTGGCTAGGTGGAGTTGATGGGCGATGAAAGCAATGTTGTGGAGCCTCTCTCAACCTTCCTTAAAGAAGACATGACCTAGACTCCTTCTTCCAATTGGATCTGCCTCCTGTATCACTTCTGGTTGCTTTTGTAGCATAATTTTTTTATCCATATCTTTCAAATGGTAGACTAGATTGAACTAAAACAATTTGAGCATGTTTCCATCATCCTTATGCACCTCCCCATAAACAATCTTGGCCAATTGATGCATGAATATCAAGAAAAAATAAAAATGGTTGTACGTAATGGAGGCCAATTTATTGAAAAGTTTGCACTCAATTTGTTGAAATTGCTTTAGAATGTTACCATGCTCCATATGCATTTCCACATGAAACAACTAGGATAATGGATTCATGGTTTTCGATATATGGTAAAAACAATTTCTGCACTCTATATTTTGGTCATAGAAAAACAAAAACTTCCTGTAGTATTTTAGGATAACGAGGAAAATAAATGGGAAAGGCTTGGAAATGATGAGTAGATGTTGAAAATGGATGAGGGTGATAGATTGAATGGCCCTGATCATGTTGGAGAATCTGAGAAAAGGAGGAGAAAGCCCAAGTTTGACTTCCTTTGACTAGATTTTTTACCAACTTTTTTTATTTTGGTGCTAACTTGTTTTTATTGCTTGAAAATGTTGGAGAGAACCTACATTTATTGGAGAGATTTACATGGAGAAAAGAAATATTTTCTTTTCATTTTTTCATTTTTTTTGTTTTCTTTTAGGCCCACTAGTTTCCTTAATGAGGTTTTCAACTAGTAGGTCTACCTAAGCACCTCAAAGGAGGTTTTCACCTAAGATCTTTTATTTTTCTCTTTTTTCTCTTTTTTCCAATCCATTGACCGCCTCATGGAGGTTTTCAATCAATGAGCCAATCTCAGGAACCTCAAAGGAGGTTTTCACTTGAGATTTTATTTTTTCCTCTTAATTTTTCATTTTTCTATTTCTTTTTTTCTATCCTACTCTACTTGAAAAAAGCAAAATCTCTTTCAAATATAGGAATACTTCCAATATCCATGTGCACATCAAGATGACAAATAAACTGATGTGTAGACTTGAATGTATGCTTTGACATCTAACTGAATTTTAGAGACAAATTTTTTTAACTTTGATGATGTCAAGCATAGTTGAAGAAGAGAGGCATGCTCCATCTTGTTTATTTTATGGAACCAAACCTTAGTATAGCTTTGATTCCTTGGTTCGCTTGCTCATATGGATCATTCTTCATGTCTTCTTCTACCATGACATTTATATATTCCTCTTTTGTTTATTATTCTCTTGAACACATGGATGATCTGATGGTAAACATGAGAGAACTTTCTCAATCTCTTATTTTGATGTCTGATCTTCATCAAGTGAAACCTATGATTCTTTGGTATTCTCATTTAACTCTTCTTTTTATGAATGTTGTCCTTCAATGACATCAAGAGAATCTATTCATTGCAATATTGTTCCTGAGCTAAGATGAATACCATTTAGATCAAGAAGAGATGTTAGGAAGTGTTGTACCTCAGCATTTTAAATGGGTTGAGCTACTTCCTTGTGTGGGTTTGAATATGGTGGTACAAGTAGTTGAATGGGAGTAGATCTTTGAGATGGATGTGGTTGGGGTTGTGGTTGTGGTGGACGTGGATGGTAGGGATAGCATGGAGTTCAATATGGAGGATATTGAGGAAAATATTGAGGATATTGTGGATTTCTCCGATAAGGTTCTTGCCGACCTTGTTGCGAAGATTGGTTTTGGGGTCAAGATGCCCAAGGTTTCAAAGAAGAGAGTGTGTTCCAATTACTTTGATATGGATGTGCATAATCTTGAAATTGTGAATTAGGTTCTTGCATCATATCAGGTTGACTAGGATGCCCTGGTCTTCTTGGAGCTACATAGAATAGTTTCTTTGGTGATTGACTTTCTCCATTGTCCTCTTGGTAAACTTCCTTCAACCTTGGTAATGATGGGAAATATTTAATAAATGTGATTCTTCATGGACAACACAAATATAAATATATATTTTTTTGCTAATCTGGCATTCTTAACATTTATACTTGTTTTCTTAGATTGCTAAGAATTTATGTTTTAAAGTTATTAAACAAATTTTCAGGTTCATCTTGACCTACCAATGTTGATGTTGATTTACTTACTCTTGCCCTTCCTCTTGATATGTGCTTGCATGTTTCACATTTTTTTCGAATTTTAATTGGTATATATCACCTCTACTCACGAGATCAAGAAAACCAATCCACGCATCCCTAATTATTCTAAGTAAGAGGGTTTTTAGTGTGTGAATCCTAAATGATGCAATTTTTCCCTCTTAACAGTATACATGAATCTCTCTATTAGATCCTCAAGGCTCTAATCTTATTTTTGATTCATTCTAAAGACTTCTTCTTTAAGACGTGATCTTTATATTTTTTACAAATATCTTTTGCATATCATTTCATGATCTAATTAAATTAGTCCCTAAACTCATGAACCATTTAATATCTCTATCTTTTAATGTTACCGGAAACAATCTCAATTTTTTAGTGTAATAAGTAATCATAATATCTACAAATAATTTCAAATTCAAAGAGAAAGGTTTAAGGATCCTCTAACCTCATACCATGGAAGTTTGGAAGGAAAGCTAGAGGAATGTTCTTCATATGCACACTAACATCAATATCTTGAATGGGAAATCCAAGAGGATTTTCTTTATTTCCATCATCTCCATCTATTTCTTCTACCTTCTCTTCCACCTCTTCTTCTTCTTCCTACAAAAGTGGATGGTGACATGGCTCTTACTGCACCATGTGATCAAGTGGGGGTGTCTGGTATTGGAAAAATATTTTTTTATAAAAAATTTGAATAAGAATGCTAATGCAATGCATTTTTTTGTATTTGAAATGAAATATGTCTAATGAAATTTTTGTTCTTGCAAAAAGTAAAATAAATTAATCAGATATAGAAGAAAAAAATGCATACTTTGAAACCTCCCCAACAATGGTGTCAAAAAGTGATTAACCTCAGTATTGCAAAAAGAATGCAGCACCTCCCAAGGCTACCAACTTAAATTATCAACCCTTGGTCCGTACAAACTTAATAGGTGTCAGAACTATATGTGAAGCATGCAATGTGCCCATTCATTGATCTGATGCAATGAATTGAATATCATGAAATCAAACACTACCATAAACTAATTGCAGAAATAGAAATGTTACTCTATTTGCAAGAAATGGAAATGCTACTTACTCAAATGTAAACTCTGATCCTAATTACAAGAAGGTAATGGGTATGCTATTTGCAGGAATGAAAAATACTTATCTATTTGAAGAATGTAAACCTTAGTCTACTTTCAACGATGTAAATCATTAGTCTAATCACAAAATGTGAAAAAAAATCTTGAAAATAAATGAATCCTATGCAAGAACAATAATTTGTAATTTAAATCCTAAGAGCATGAATTCAAATAAATAGGCATAATCTGCTCTATAAGAATACAAGTCCTAAGTGGTGTTTATTCTTCCTAAATCATGGATTTAGAGCCTAGGGATAATTATTCAAACATAAGGGACAAAAACCAAGTTTTTGGAGCAGGTTTGGTCAGGTTTACACGTGCTATAGGAATGCTACTGGAGGTGCTACAAGAGGCTTTGTTTTGCTATAAGAGCGAGGTAACTTGCAAATTCCAAAGTAAATCAAATGAAAATGGGATGGGAAAATTTTTGTTATTAACTAGGATGTCTGAGAACTCCATTCCAAGTGGAATAACTCCAAAATACCTATGTTAACATGTGTCGAAAGAAGCAGAAAATTACTACTCTATAAACTGGAAATTCAAAAACTAGTGAGCTAGTTAACCTACCAAATGTTTAACCTATTCAAGTGCAAATTCTATGGGGTAAATTTTGTTATTAACTTGAATTTTTCTATGACCCAATACAAGTGGAATCAACTCAAATGAAGCTCATTAACACATTTTAAAAAAAGCATAAAATTAAAGTTAAAAATATGTCATCTAATGCAAAAAGAGAGGTTTAATGTGCTGAAGGATGGCCAGATGGGCCTTAATTTATGTCTAATTTGGAGACCCATCATGTGCCATATCTTAAGGATGAGAAATCCAAAGTTAAGATATTTTTTAGTGGACTACCATTAGAATTTATAGATCGGATTGAATATGATGAGCCTCAGTCACCTGAAGAAGTCATTGGTAAGTTTAAGCATTGTTATGAACAATCAAAGCATAAGACAGAGTCTCAACAAGGTTGGAAAGAAAAGAACAATGCTAAAGGTAAATGGCAGCTGAAGCAAACAAGACCCCAAGATGTAGGTGAGAAAGAGAATGTTTTTCCTCACAAGAAGTTCAACGTGGTTAGACAGGGACATGGGTCACAGTATGGAGGGCGGCAAAATACAGGTGATGTTATGGAACCGTAGCAGTGTTGGATATGTGGAAAGGAGCATCTCAAGAGAGATTGTCTACAATATTAGGGTAGTAGGCCTATGATCTATAATGCACAAGAAGCGCATGTTGTTGGGGATGTTGGGAAGAGCATTCCTCGTATCTATACAACATTAGATAATAGGCATGTGGATCACCAGGCATCTATTATCGAGATAGATGGTAATCTTTGTGATTAAGTTGTTTCTATTTTGATTGACTTTGGATCTAATTATAGTTATGTTAACACTGACTTGGTGGATAAGTGTGGCTTGAATAAGGAAGTGCATGCAGAATATTGGTTAGTGCAATTGGCTACAAGTACAAAGAAAATAGTTCATCATTGGGTAAGAGCTTGTTCATTTGATTTGACTGGTATGCCTACATTAGTGCATCTAAATGTACTTCCGTTGGGATTGTATAGCATGTTTTTGGGTATGGATTGGCTATATCTTCATAGAACCATGGTGTATTGTTATGACAAGGCGATTGAGTGCTTGCATGACAATGGGGAACAAATAATCTTGCAGGTTAAGAAAAAGCTACATCAGTCATAATGGTTACAGCTATGCAGGAAAAGTGTAGTCGTAGGAAAGGGTGTGTTATTTGTAGTGCATATCTCCATTGATAAAGGTAAGGATGTTGAGGATGCAGAGGTCTTGAATAGGTACCTAGTTTTACAGCAGTTTCAAGATGTTTTTTCCGCAGACATTTCAGAGTTGTCACCTCACATGGAAGTGGACTTTTCTATTGAGTTGGTACTAGGGGTAGCACTAGCATCAAATATGCCTTATAGCATGAGCACTCCAGATATATTAGAGCTGAAGTTGTAGTTGAATGAAATGTTTAACCAAGGATACATTAGGCCAAGTCTATCATCTGGGATGCACCAATGTTGTTTGTGAATAAGAAGGATGGTACTCTCAAGATATGCATTTATTACAAGAAGTTGAACAAAGTAACCATCAAGAACAGGGACCCATTTCCAAGAATCGATGACTTGTTTGATCAGTTGAAGGGAGAAGCAGTTCTCTCAGATATTGATTTGAGATCATGATACCATCAGGGATGCATCAAAGAAGAGGACATTTACAAGACTTCTTTCAGGACTAGGTATGGGCATTATGAGTTTGTTGTAGTTCCATTTGGTTTGACTAATGCTCTAGATAATTTTATGTGCTTGATGTATAGTGTGTTGTATCCTTATCTGGACAAGTTTGTTATTGTATTCATTGATTATATATTGATATATTCTAAGAATGAGGAAGAGCATGTCGAACATTTAGCAGTAGTGTTGACATTGCTAAGAGAGAATCAATTGTATGCCAAGCTTATAAAATGCAGTTTCTTTCAGAAAAAGGTACATTACTTTGGGCATGTGGTCTCCAAGGAAGGCATGGAAGTGGACCCGGAAAAGATAAAAGCTATCACAAAATGGGCATCTCCTAGGAATGTGGATGAGGTAAGGTCATTTATGGGGTTGGTAGGTTACTACAGGAGGTTCATCAGAAACTTCTTGTGGATTGTCTATCCTATCACATCATTGCAAAGGAAACGTAAGAAATTTGAATGGATAGAGGAATGTGCAGCATGTTTTGAGTAGTTGAAGTAGTTGTTGACAAATTCTCTAATTTTAAAGATTACAGATCTAGACAAAGAATTTGTGGTATGTACAGATTCTTGCAAGAGACGACTTGGTGGAATCCTTATGTAGGAGGGACAACGATTTTTCTATGAATCAAGGAAACTAAATGAGCACAAGCAGAATTAAGTTACACATGATCTTGAGTTGGCAGTGATTTTTCATGTAATGAAGATGTGGAGGCACTATCTTCTTGGCAAGAGGTTTGTATTGATGAGCGACCATGGTGGATTAAGGTACTTATTTGATCAATTGAATCTGAGTGATAGCCAAGCTATATGGTTGGCCATAATCAGTGAGTTTTGCTTTGAGAACAGGTACATTAAGGGAAAGGAGAACATGGTTGTCGATGCTCTTAGCAGGCAGATACAGGTAAATCACATAGTAGCTATGATTTCTTATGGGACAGATTGATGTGGGTGGATATTAGTGGCCACCCACCAATTCCACTTGGACCCCCACCATTGTTTCATTAGGTTTTTCAGTTTCCTTAATTGTAGCACAATTTACTATTTTTAGCAGTTTTTCGGGTCCTAAACTTCCAGAGCTATTTTGAGGCCCTAAACGATGCTTTTTTGGCAATCTACCACCAACGACTTTTTATAGGTCATTTTTTTTGTCGTATTCTGTGGAGAGATCTTTCCAATGGGGTATCATGCACATCAAACGAAGATAATATGACCAAGTCACGACCCCGGGAAGTTGGCTGCCCAACTAACCCCAACAAGGCTCATAAACTCTTGGTGTTACGTCTCCTCGGATTAGGTTTTTAATTGTTTATGGTTTTCTCTTATTGTTCAATAATAAAAAGGCCCTTGAGTCTCATTGTAACGCAGTTCAGAGGCATGTAGCCACCGCATCTCTTATCAGAGATAAGCTACCATCACCAAGCTAGTCTCATTTCCATATTGTTTGTAAGCTTATTTCATTATTTGATATTAATCAAAGGAAGCGGTATTTCTGCTACAACTCTGTATTTATGGTTATATCTGTAATTTGTTGTGTTCCTATTTAAATTCGGATCAGTGGCATCATAGCGGTTTGTTCTTTCTTTGTTTTTCTTTGCATGTCCCCAACGAGATCGAGATATAAGGAGTTAGGGCTTGAATTGGTCGAACTTTTACAAGACCAACCTCGCAAATCTCTACAGCCTTCCATGGCGGAAGAAAAGAAAGATGAGGGGGTAGGAGATCTTATCAAAATCTTGCTCGAAGAAGCCCTCGAGTGATAAAGGAACATGATGATGGAAAAATTTTCCCAGATCCTTCAGCGGCTACCCAGGGGTGACACAGCTACTTCCAGCAGCTACTCTGGAAATGCCACACCCTTTAAGGTACAAGTTAACTTTGAAATACCCATATTCGAGGGTTAGATATATGTAGATGCCATAGATAAATGGTTACATCTACTAGAAGGGTATTTTTCTATTCATGATTTTTCCAGTCGGGAAAAGATTACTTTCGCTCTTCTCAAAGCCGCTCCCCACATCAAGAACTGGTGGGAAACCTATTGTGAGTAGAAGGATGAAATTACGGCCTCATTGTTTTCAGCCACACCCACCTGGAATTCATTCTATGATGCCATCAAGGAGCAGTACTACCCTATCGGAAGATATGAGGATAAATACATAAAATGAACCACTCTGTGATAGGGAAGGGACCAAGATGTGCTGGAGTTTACCAATATTTTTCATACCCTTCGCACAAAGTTGGGTATCAAGGATTCTGAGCAGAATTTGGGACTCAAATACCATGGCTGCCTACACAGGTACATCCAGGATGAGATGGAGTTCCTGGACATCTCATCGCTCAGCACGGCGTACCGATACACTATCAAAATCGAGCAGAAGCTTAAACAGAAGAAGTGAGACTTTTGTGATGTAGGTAAAGTTCCCTCTGCGAATAGAGGCAACCCCTCTAGCCCTAGAGTGGGTCTAGTCACAACAAAACAAATGCAATAGCTAATTCCTTAAATAGTCATTGTTGAAAGAGCCTACATTATGCCGGTGTTCGATGCAGTCTTCGTTATGTTGCTCCAGCTATCGTTTCCTTCTCCTTGATGAGTGGTTCACCTGAAACAACATAAGAGGACAACGAAACACATAATAGAGCACAACTATGAGCTATTCACTTACAAAGTCAAGGAACCATAAGCTATCAAATATATTTCATACAAGATATAGGAAGTAACCATTGATTGTATTAATATGAGAAAAAGTAAAGCTTACAACCATGCCTTGACATCGCAAGCTTCCTTGAAGGGTCCAGGCAGTATGTTTCCATGAGCATTCACCCTTAAAGGTCTCCCAGAAAGGCTAATGACTCTCTCTCTCACTCAAAAGCACTAGTATAAGGCTAAGGCAATCATACTAACAATCCACAACCAATTGCTAGACTATCAGAAATTCACACTACAAACTAACAATCCAACACCAAGAACTAGCTAATTTGCTCACTACCAAAAAACTAGCTGATCATAGCAATGGGGAATGCTTTTATAAGAGGAGGAGCATCCATAAATGAGGGAGAGGGAGCTTATATTCAAGGTAGGTTTCTCAAAAGGTGGAACCACCATCTCAAATGAGGAAAGGTGAACTTCCTTGACCCAACAACCAGTTCCAAAACCACCCAGAAGCATTATGTTTGAACTAATTCACCATATCTAGGTTGTCGCGAGTCAAACACTAGGACTCAGAGATGGTGTCGCGAAGCCACAGTATGTTCAGAGCTATTGTCACAAGCAGGATACTGAGGACTTGTGATGATCCCTAAAATCCAACCGTCGTAGAGAACAGATGTACTCTTGCAATGGTGTCGCGAGGTTCTGGTTTACTTTGGTCCATCGTCACAGATAGAATGCTAGTGTCTTGCGACAATCTTGAAAAATAGGAAAAAAGGGTCAACTTCATGATTAATGAGCATGGTTGATCTTCTTGAGTGATGTGGAAGATGTGGACACATATTTTGATGTATGACACAATGGATGCCGTTCAGGGACCAACTCTACCAGGATCAGGGAATGCGGGGTCGGTGACAATATAATGTGTAACAGATGCCCCCTAAAACATGAAGGCCGAGAGAGTGGGAGGGGTGAAATTATTTACAAAACCATAACTGGACCAGAACACCATCATGGAGAACCTGCAAACATAAGTACAACTGATATCTCTGATAGTGAAAGAAATGCATGTAGTCTAGGTATGGGCGCAGCCATCCAAAAGACAAATAGAATTGGTCTGTGGTATGGACGTAGCCACCCAGTCGGTAAGACCATAGGACAATATAGGTATGGTCATAGCCATCCAATCAAAGAGTCATGTATACAATCACCAACCAGTCCACGTAACCCGAACTTATGTAAGCCCGGGGTCTTGAATCCAACCTGTCCATCGTACAATTTCTAATATGTGAATAAATGTGTTGAAGTCAAGCATGCTATAAAATCACTTTATAACCAGCCAATGATGTGAACCATTTACAAGTGCGAGAGAGACCACCAGTGATATCAATGGTCCTCAAGGTACTGCTAGTACAATCCACAAAGTGTGAAGAATGAACTGAAGTCGAACACTTGTGAAATCAATCTATCGAAGACCAATAACGCAAGTTTGTCGTCGAGTGCGAAGAACTTTCCATTGAGGCATGCAAGATCCAAGGTACCCGAAAGGAGTCTCTAGATCAACTTCCTAGATAATGAGTTGATGTTGACAGGAAGCGATCCATCGCAGGAAGGCCATAATGTTTCCCACATCAACGACATGAGACAAGGAACAAGATCATGATGGATGAAACAGAGAGTCAAAGGGGGAGGTAAGGGAGCAAACTGTAGAAGGATTAAGCTCTTGAACACATCGGCGACACGACTCTAGAATGTGGCAGCATTTTGGTACCAAGGGACCGAAGGTCATGCAGAGATAGCAGAGATCAAATGGAATTAGGCAAAAGGAAGAACCCAAACCCTGGAAGGCCAATGACGAAGTGAGGATGTCCCAAACCCGGTGAGGAGAAACAAAGGTGTCGATGTTCAAGAGCAACAAGTTGTCGTAGGTAATCAACATAATATTTCCAAAATTTCCCCCCACCATCGCTGGAAATTACCCCAATTATTTTTGAAACACAATCTTGAAGGGGATAGCATATGCTTGCAATATAAGTTTTTCCTTCGAAAAAATCCAACCTAGTGAAGTTTTAACGAGCCCTAGGGAAGAGAAGCTCGAGTCTCATCATGGCCACGAGTCCAATGTCGTCAGGGTTTAACGAGTCTGACATAGGTAAAACTCGGGAGTCTTTTTCATGTTTAGAGAGTTTGAAAAAGACATGGAAAAGAAAAATCCAAAGGGGCCCTTTTTGTATGTTTGTGTGTCTCAAGCCTAAAAAGGTAGAAAATGATACTCGAGAGAACCACTTGACCATTTCAGTCAAGGATTACTTTTCGTAAATAATGCCTCCAGCCCGAAAAATTAAAAAACTTACTGCGAACACGACATTTCGTAACCATTAATGAACTCGAAATGACAAGGGCTTGGCAATCTTTTCACGATTCAAGAGTCAGAAAAGAGCTTAAAGTTGACTCAGGACAAACTTTTGCGGTATCTACTAAGCATGTATCGACTATTACCCACATCCGAATCACCTGTTACTGCACAAAGAAATCCAAGCATAAGACCCGTTTCGCAAGAATACACGATTAATGTTCAAAAACCTAAGTCAAAACCATAAAAACCATAGTCAAAACCCTAAATTTCGAAAAAAGGGCTATAAAAAGGCATATGGTAAAAAATAATTCACTTTGTGTTTGTTTTAACCGTGGTAAAAACTTTAAAATACATGTACCTTGCAAAATTGGGTGGTTGATTCTCAGAGCTTCAGCAGTTCATTGCTTCCCAAACTTCCTCCAAGTAAATGATTTGCCCTTTCTTTTTTTTGTGTCAATTTGAAACATAATTTCACATTTTTGGCTGGGTTTTTGGAGGAATTTTTGGTTCGAAAATTCTGCCTCGGTCGTCGCAGGTTTCCCCCTCAAGGTTGTGACGACCGAGAAATCTAAATGGGCCAAAATCGAGATCGTCGCAGGAAAGTGACGTACCCCTGCGAAGATCCAAGAAATTATGAACTAATCAAACCGAACTGTCGCAGCTATTTCTAAAACAGATGCGACGAGCACAGAAAACACAAAAACTTCATTTTTAAACCACTTTGGCCGATGAAAATGGTTGAGCAACTTTCAATAAGAGAATGCTTGTGCATGCAGGTGCAAAATGGTGTTGTCCTGGCAAGAACGCACTCACTACGATGATGAAGTGAGAGGGGCAGTTGATCTTCAGTGTTTGAACATCCTCTAGAACTGTGGACTACTAAAATTCTTCTTAACAACACTATTGAGAGTGCAACTAGATCTCCTGGAATATTTAATTCGATCGTGGAACCCAACGGAGGGGAAATTCATCATCTGTGGGCAAGAGGTTGACTTTGATGACACATATATCTATTTTCTAACCAGGTTATCACGATGAGGGGAGAGACCCCGCATGGGCGGTATGTGAATCGCTAGAGATTCCTTAGATATGCTCATCACACGAGTGTGCCCGGGGGCATGGAAATCATCAACTAGTGGTAAGTTACAGATGCCCACAGTGAATGATCAGTCACTACAAGTGTTGTTATTCACCATCATGTGGCTAGTTCCCAAGCCCAGCACGAGGCAACCAAAACTCAACTACGGTTGGCTTTAGATTGTCTCAATCCTACTATGTTTGACTGGGCAGAGGCCTTGTCTCTGAACATGAAGAGGCAATTGACCAAATTCCAGAGAGGTGAGACGAAGCAATTTGGGTATGGTTCGATCTTGATACCGCTCATGCTGGAGTAGGTACCTATCCTTCAGTTACAGGACATGCGAGTGGGGTGGCCAGGACCACGAGAGACCCAAATAACTCAGTGGGCTCTTGTGATGCCATGAGGAGGCAACAACTAGCCAATGTCATGGGGTCCTGAATTTATGGAGTGGCTACATCATCAGTAGGTGGTGGTCGAGGATTGGCCATACGCAGGGATGGACTTCAGGGGAGACCCTGACATGTTGCTTCCTCCTGGAGATCAGTGGGATGAGAGAGGTAAAATGCTTGGTTTGACCATCAAAACTTTTTATAATTTGTTTTTTTGTTGTTTTTTTGGATTTCAAATATACATGCACTAATCATTATGTTCAATTTTTTGCAGATGTCGAACCCGAGAGACTAGTTCGTCTTTCTCCTACTGCCCGAGGGGATAACAGAGAGATCACCTTGCCACCTCCGGGTAGAGATGCTGAGGAGGAGATAGCCTGAAACCTAGAGGGCTTGACTGAGGGGATACCTGATTACAGAGGATTCGAAGAGATCTCGAGACAGTACCAACGACACACCACGAGTGTGTCGAATAGGGTACATCGGCTGCTCAAATGAGTGGTCCGAGCAGTGGTCTGCTATAGAGAGTAGCATCCATAGTTAGGCTCCTAGGTTGCATTTCTGGTGCTTCTGAGAGACATGTGTCTCATGTTGTAACTTGAACACATATTTTTTGGACATATACATATATTTTTTGAGCGCCTCAGTGTGCAACACACGATATATATCTATTTATGTTTTACTGTCTTTGCTTGTTATGTCCGAATGTTTGTCCATGATTTATAATTTGTGCAAATTTCCACCTAATACATAATTCACTAATGCATCAGTCAATATACATAACATCTGCATAAAAGAAAAAAGACAATAAGCAAGAAATCACTTGACACACCACACCAAGAAGGGTACAATGGCGCGCGGGTTCATTTTTACACAAGCTCGAACTGACAAACTATGCTTGAATAATGTTCGCATTCCCCCAACATAATGATCCAATCGAGGCACATGCCCCCGAAGCTTCATTTCTTTCAACGAGGTGGATGTAATGAAGGTTCACTCGCGAGATCATGGAAAGACTCGACTGGGACAAGGGAGATGTGCATTTATTAACGAGGTGGACACAGTGAAAGAACTATCCTCGAGAACCTTGTTTCATTTGTTAAAGAGCTTGTCACAAGACAAAAACCATGCTCAAATCATCTTGATTCATTTGTTAACAAGCTTGACACAAGATCGGGAACTATGCTTGGAATGCCTTGATTCATTTTTTAAGGAGCTTGACACAAGACAAAAACTATGCTCAGCACTCCTTGTTTCATTTATTAATGAGGTTGACACAAGATCACGAACTATCCTTGGAACCTTGTTTCATTTTTTAAACGAGGTTGACACAAGACTAGAATTCTCCTCAAACGACTCCTTGTTTCATTTTTTAATGAGGTTGACACAAGAAAGAAACCGTCCTCAAACCCTTGTTTCATTTTTTTAAGGAGCTTGACACAAGAGGAAAACTATGCTCAACACCCCTTGTTTCATTTTTTAACAAGGTCGACAGAAGAAAAGAACTATCCTTAGAAGTCTTGTTCATGGGCCATACCAGAACATGACCCCCAAGAGGTCTGCACTGGATGGAAGAACCATGCTCTGGGAGCATACATGTCATTGGGCACCAATGACAGATTAGGTTCCAATGCCTCTAGTACATGATGTACAAGACCATCTGCATGACCATCAACAGATGCGGAGATGGAACGGGTAGCCACATAATTGACCTGTGGCGGGGAAGGTAATGTTGGAAAACAAGAGCCGATAGGGGATGATTGCTACACATGAGAGACTTCGTGACCAAAGAACGACAATTGATCTATAGTCACAATTCTTCCATGATATGGAAAACAAACCACATGGCAAATTGAAGAAACAAGAGCCCCCGTGACATAAATATAGTCACGGCCAAGAAGAAGACTGAAATCCATCGTGCCTTGGACGACCATCACATCTATATAGACGGTTTTTTCTCCCAAAGTAACTGGGAACTTCAAAAGGATCCCCAAAGGTTGACTAGTTCCTCCGTCGAAAGCCAACAGATTATGGGTGACAAGGACAAGCTGTGGGGAGCCCAAGGCTTGCCAAGTAGTGGAAGGCATGAGGCTAACAGACACACCTTCATCCAAGAGAGTGAAAGGTACTACCTTATTATAGGTGTGTATTGTAATTTGGAAAGGCACAAAAGATGGGAGGCGAAAAGCAGTCAAGTGACTCCAATCGAAGGAAACAACAGAACTACTTGGTGGGGGTATCGTATGATTTCCCCCATGCTCTACAGGAATCGAAGAGGGACTTTCTTGATCAGTCGGGATAGGAGGGTCGTTCTTTGACTCAGGAGAATCTGACGAGACAAGAAGAAAATGAGCAGTATGATCATTATGCTCTTCCAGAATAAAGTGAACAACTGGTGGAAAAACCAAGTCGACACTCTCTTCGACCAATGGTTGGTCGGGAACAGGCGTAACACATCTAGGCTTAGGAAAAGCAGAATGGACAAGAGATGAATCCAAGTCAATCTCTTTGCCAATTGACAGAGGGTCAAAAGAGATCCTCTGATAACCAACTAGAAGTTGGGGTGAAGGGGTTGTAAGCTTTTCCAAAACGGTAGAAGCTTTATCCATGAGCGGACAAAGGTGAAGGAGATGGTCGCCTTCACATAACCTACAGGGGAATCTAATCTTCCCTTTCTTCTTACCACTGAAGTTGAGGGTGTAACATCGACGTGAGCTTTAGAGGGCAATGAGGGACAAGCCAGATCACGAGACCATACTTCTAAGATCCTAAGAAAACCAAGACAATCATGAAGAAAATGGTCACTCTTGCACAACTTACAAGAAAATTTAACTTTCCGCGGAGGATCAAGAAAGGTTTTTGACCGGAGGTGTACTCAGAGCAATAGTTGCACAGGTGGCCTCTCACTTATCTAACTTCTCCTTCTTTGTCTTCCTCTTCTTCTTCTTAGCCTCCTGGTTACTGGATTGGGAACTTTCACCAGGCAAGGTAGGAGAGGAGGATGAAGGAACAGGAGAAGAAAGCAAAGGCTCAACCCTAGAATCATCTTGTCGTGATTTGAACGAAGGAGACAGTGGAACAGTAGTCATGATGCTCAGGACCATCGAGGTTGAAAACAACCAAACGAGCAAACTGATGATTAACCCAGGCAAGGACAACGTTACCATATATGGAGCACCAGCATTTCCAAAAGAAGGAAAAGGACCAGGACTCCAATCCGAGGGAAGACCTTGACTGGTAGACTCTAGGAAGGTTGCCATTGGGATCGACCTTGAAAGGAACTCTAACTGTAACTAGGAATATTTCATGGGTAGTAAATTTTATGACATTCAAACAAAACTTGGCCTTTTCATTTTTCAAGAGTCGAGAAAAGGACAAAAAGGTGACTCTATCGCTTTCGAAGTTTAATGAGCCTGAAAGGACAAGTGCTCAGATGATCCTTTTACTTTTAAAAAGTCAAAAATGAACGAAAGTGACTACTCTGGAGTACTAGACAAGAGGTTTATCAGACAAATCGCAAAACTGCATATACACCTTAGTGACCAAATGAAAGAGAAAGGACCAAGGACTTTCCGTATGGAAGTCAATCTTCCTGAATGTTGTGTTCGGTTTGTTACGATTCATAAGGTGGCAGACTCGACTTCCTATGGATAATAGGATGATAACCTAGTGGGGTCTCCCAATATATACTCGACGGTACGAGGAGCACAAATCCGTACTAGTACCTATTGGATCACAAAAGGAGGAATCATCCAACCTTAATGAAAACAATAGTAACTAGGTTTAACGACATCGGAACACATCTCTAGCCTAGACCTCTAGATATGTGTGCATTAGGTTCCAATGCATTTTTAAGTTCATTCAATAGATTTTAACAATTAATCTTGAATTAAGTCTCAGTTTTAAGGCCCTACTGAATGTATTTCAACAATTCCTAGGATGCAACTATAATGAGTAAAACACCATTCCTTTCGATGAACAACTACCTAAATGAAGGTAAGGAGTTCATTTCCAAGCGAACGCAAAAGATAACAAGAAAATGAAAGAGAAGTAGCGCATGCAAGCAATCCAATCACCAGGAAACGCAATGCATCAATGCACTTATCTCTCAACTACTAATGAAAGATTTGAACTTTGCTTCCTAATTTCTTAATCATGAAAAAATCACTAATGTAAATGCGCTTCACTTTCGTATGCTGTATGAATGCAATATTTTTTATTTTTTTGGATTTAATGACAAACAAGCAAATGCAAGCCTGATTGATCCAAACAAATGTAATCTATGTTTGATAGTGCGAAAATCAAATCAACATGAGAAACTCGTTCGGTAACCAAACACTACAGACCAATCAGAAAGAAGACAAGCAGTAGAACAGCTTCAAACAAACCAGTCAGATGGTTGTGGATGAATCTTGGAAGAACAAGCAACCCAAACAAATGACTTCTTGATGAAACCTTACAAAGATTTAGGTCACACAGCTTGAAAACTCAAGACTCAGACAAATGAAACCAAGGAGAAAGTGTCTTAACAAACACAGTGAAAACAAGTTTGATAAGATACAAGAGACGACAGGGGACAAGCAACACTGGATGATTCATGGGGTAAGGCTGTGAAAAACAACCTTACAAGAATCGTCGCAAGGGTTAAACTAGCAACCTGAGATGAAAGCCAAATCGTAGCAGGCATAAAGCTAGCAACTAAGAGACGTCGTCGCAAGAGTACACCTGTCTTCGGTGACAGTTGGATTTCAGGAATCGTTGCAGTTGTATGACACGATATTCGTGACGTATATCTTGATCAAAGAGAACAGGCATGACTCGTCGCAGTTGTTAAGAGCTAAACAACGACAATCTCAATTAAGAGGCAAAACAAAGCAAAAACACCTGAAAGACACCAAACTTATCTCTCAAACAGTGAGAGGGACTACCATATTTACTCAAGTAACCCAGAAGGCTCAGTCCCAAAACCAAGAAGCATTGTAATTCAATAAAAACAAATCAAGAGAAAAACAAGAGACAACACACAAAAGACTCCCCAGCGAAGTCGCCAATTTTTTATGTAGGTAAAGTTCCCTTTGCAGACAGAAGCAACCCCTCTAGCCCTAGAGTGGGTCTAGTCACAGCAAAACAAATGCAACAGCTAATTCCTTAAATAGTCATTGTTGAAAGAGCCTACCTTATGTCGGTGTTTGATGCAGTCTTCGTTACATTGCTCTAGCTATTGTTTCCTTCTCCTTGATGAGTGGTTCACCTGAAACAACATAAGAGGAAAATGAAACACATAATAGAGCACAACAATGAACTATTCACTTACAGAGTCAGGGAACCATAAGCTATCAAATATATTTCAAACAAGATATAGGAAGTAACCATTGATTGTATTAATATGAGCAAAAGCAAAGCTTACAACCATGCCTTGACGTCGCAAGATTCCTTGAAGGGTCCAGGCAGTATGTTTCTGTGAGCATTCACTCTTAAAGGTCTCCCAGAAAGGATGATGACTCTCTCTCACTCAAAAGCACTAGTATAAGGCTAAGGCAATCATACTAACAATCCACAACCAATTGCTAGACTATCAACAATTCACATTGCAAACTAACAATCCAACACCAAGAACTAGCTAATTTTCTCACTACCAAAAAACTAGCTGATCATAGCAATGGGGAATGCGTTTATAAGAGGAGGAGCCTCCATAAATGAGGGAGAGGGAGGTTTCTCAAAGGGCAGAACCACCATATCAAATGAGGAAAGGTGAACTTCCTTGACCCAACAACCAGTTCCAGAACCACCCAGAAGCATTTTGTTTGAACTAATTTGCCATATCTGAGTCATCGCGAGTCCAACACTAGGACTCTGAGATGATGCCACGAAGCCACAATGTGTTCAGAGTTATCATCGCAAGCAGGATACTGAGGACTTGCGATGATCCCTAAAATCTGAACGCTGTAGAGAACAGATGTACTATTGTGTCAGTGTCGCGAGGTTCTGGTTGACTTTGGTCCATTGTCACATATAGAATGTTGGTGTCTCGCGACAATCTTGAAACATAGGCAAAAAGGTTCAACTTCATGATTAATGAGCATGGTTGATCTTCTTGAGTGACGTGGAATATGTGGACACATATTTTGATGTATGACACAATGGATTCCATTCAGGGACCGAATCTACCCGGGATCAAGGAATGCAAGGTCAGTGACAAAATACTGTGTAACAACTTTGGATCCGTGAATCCGAAACAAGGGAAAGGTTTCCCAAAACCGCAGAACCAAGGACAAAGCCAAGGCAGTGTGACCCAAGACAACCTATTGAAGCTGTAAGAAAAGAACAGCACCACGAAGTCTAAGAAGGATACAAGAAAGTGGTGTGAGTTCCATAAGAGTCCCACTCACAACACAATGAGTGTTGGACCAAGCAGTCACTAGTGGCCGAGTTCAAGGCTTCAAAATCAAATGCATGTTCCGACCTTGAGTCAAAACTCGACAAGAGGAATGACAAAGGGAAGTGGATCATTGATGCAGAGCCCAGCGCCATTGTTGCCATTGCCAAGATCCAAAACAATGAGCTCGAAGAACCAAAAGAGGGGGAGTGTCTTTTCCACTCACAGATGTGGGTGAAGGGTTCGCCACTGCAATTCATTGTTGATAGTGGGAGCCAAAAGAACCTCATTTCAGTAGAGGTCGTGAAGTGCATGGGACTACTGACCATACCACACCCGCATCTGTACAGCATCGAGCGGCTTCACCAAGGATGAGATATATAATTCCGCCAGTAATGTCGCCTTCCCTACAGCATCAAGCCCTTCACAGATGAGGTATTGTTTTATGTTGCACCTTTAGATATTTGTGATGTATTATTAGGCCAACCATACTTGTAGAAGCGACATGTTGTGTATGAGTCAAGGCCTCACACTGTTATTATTTCTTTGTGTAATACATTATACAGGATACTAGAGGTAGCCCCGCCTACTGCCACTTCTTTGATCTCTACTAAGAAAGGGAGTAAGATCATCTTCAAGACCAAGAAATTTATTTTGTTTCTAGTTCGCTCTCAAAGTAAGGGGAAGATCATAGCCACATCCATGGCCCATAGGAAGGGTTCCTCCACGCAACAGAAGCAGTTGAAGACAATCATGAAAGGATACAGGGACATCTTCTCCTCACCAGTAGGGGTACCGTTACACTGTCAGGTCAAGCATTCGTTTGATCTAACTCTCGAAGCACCTCCACCCAACAGGGCGATATATCGCCGCTCCATTCTAGAAAATGCCAATTACAAGCAACGAAATGATCAACATCAAGTGTCACGCAAGTTTCAGGTGGGCAACAAAGTTTGGTTGCATTTGCAGAAAGAATGCCTTACTAGAGCCCATCGGAAGCTCAAACCACTCTGATATGGTCTTTACACCATTAACAAAGATATGGGAAACAATTCTTTAGAGCACAACATTCCCCCATTCCTTGGCTTGTACCAAGTGTTCAATGTGGACCGCCCTCGACCATGCTTTCCACCATTACTGGATACTTCAGAGATTGCAGAACAGCTCACCAAGGACCAAGTTCAGCAAGAATTTCCTCATCTCATGGAGGAACTCAATGCAAAGGGGACCATTGCTTCCTAAGGGAGGAGGAATGATCCAGGTGGATATTGGTGGCCACCCACCAATTCCACTTGGACCCCCACCATTGTTTCTTTTAGTTTTTCAGTTTCCTTAATTGTAGCACAATTTACTACTTTTAGCAGTTTTCCGAGTCCTAAACTTCCTAAGCCATTTTGAGGCCCTAAATGTTGTTTTGGCAATCTACCACCAACGACTTTTGATAGGTCATTTTTTCTATCATATTCCTCGAAGACATCTTTCCAACAAGGTATCATGCGCATCAAACAAAGATAATATGACCAAGTCATGACCCCGGGAAGTTCGTTGCCCCACTAACCCCAACGGGGCGCATAAACTCTTGGTGTTACATCTCCTCAGGTTAGGGTTTTGGTTGTTTAGGGTTTTCTTTTATTGTTCAATAATAAAAAAGCCCTTGAGCCTCATTGTAACGCAATTCAGACGCATGTAGCCATCACATCTCTTCTCAGAGATAAGTTATCATTGTCGAGCTAGTCTCATTTCCATATTGTTTATAAGCTTATTTCATTATTTGATATTAATCAAAGGAAGTGTTATTTCTACTGCATCTTTGTATTTATGGTTATATTTGTAACTTTTTGCATTCCTATTTAAATTCGGATCATAGATATAGAGGATCCAGGCGGGACAACAGGATAACAGGTATAGAGAAATTAGGCACAGGTTACAACTGGGTGTAATTAGGATGTGGCTCATCATCTCACAACCAATGGTTTGTTTATATTTAGGGAGAGGATCTAAGTGTCAGACAACAAAGATCTCAATAAGCTTACCTTGATGGAATTTCATGTTAATCCATATTCAGGTCACCTAGGATATCAAAAAAGCATTGACAACAATGAAGAAGTTCTACTATTCGCTGAATCTGAAGAAGTAAGTGACAGATTTTATGGCTAGATGTTTGGATTGTCAAAAAGTAAAGGAAAAGTGTTAGCATCCAGGTGGTTTCCTACAGCTGATTTTGATTCCAGAGTGGAAATGGGGGTCATTTCTATGAATTTCTTCACATGTTTGCTGAGGAATTCTAGACGACATGATTCCATCATGGTTGTGGTGGAAAAGTTGACAAAGATAGTGCACTTCATCTTAGTGAATTCTACATATTCAGCTAGTGATGTGGCATAGATATTAATTAGAAATGTGGTGAGGTTGCATGGTGTGTCAAAGAATATTGTGTTGTACAGGGATGCTAAGTTCAATTCTAGGTTCTAGAAATAGTTATTTGCAGATTTTGGTACATAGTTGGCTTTTAGTGAACATATAGAGAGGGTCAACAGGATTTTAGAGGACATGTTGAAGATGTATTTCATGCTTTAGCATCGAAAGTTGGAAGAGTATCTACCTCTAGTTGATTTTTCTTACTACAATCTCTATCAGGAGTCGCTGAGGATGACTTTGTTTGAGGTACTCTATGGGCGGAGTTGTTAGAAAATCAGAAAGATTTTCTTATTCTTGATAATTACTTGTGATGTTTCTTATTATTACAATTATTTATATATTCTTTCTTTCGGTTCATCAAGCAATTACCAAAGTAGCAATGCATAAAATAATAAACACCAAATGTAGGCACATGCTAGGGAAAACCCCCTCGTGAGGGGAAAACACCAGTCAAGATAATTCTTCCTTTCAATAGTATTATTTGAGACTCTTCACCCTAGATAAAGACCATACCTTCCCTCCACACCAAGTTAGCCTCCCAAAATTTTGACCTCTTCCCAGTGACTTCGACTAGGCAGCAAATTACGGCAACTGGCAGCTTTTGGCAACTGCAAAACTTGGAAGACTTCGATCTCCCAATCTAGGACATGAAACTGAGAAAGAGAAACACAGAAATTTTGGTTTTCCTTCTCTCCTTAGACTTCCCCAAACTAACATTCACTTTAGCTCTCTAGCAGCATACTTCACACCATCTACACGATAACTTCGCACTTCTTCCCAGCTACAAGAGAATTCGCACTTGTGTGAGAGAATGATGCTCCAAATGAATTCGATGAGATTCCTTTTTATAAGCTTCATGTTGGGTTGAATAGAGTCCTTATACTGACTTGATCTTCTTCTAGGTTGACATGGTGTGGAGGTTACATAATTCATATTTGACTCAACACTTAACCTTTTTACATGATTCAAAAGCCTAAGAAGGGTTTATTTAAAAGTACAATGACTCTATAGACTCAAAATAAGTCTTAGGAGTCCTCAATGGGTACTTTGACCTAAAACATCGTAACCCAAGCATGAAACTCATGCTTTAATAAGTCATAATAATAATAATAATAATTATTTTCTTTATTCTTTTAACAAGTACATTACATGATGACTCAAGTACTATTGATGACCAAACATAGTTACATTTTCTAACACTCGCTCTTAACAAGGGAGTTATTCATAATGTACAAATATAATGAACGATCTCAAACTATATGAAACATGAAGAACTTTAGGCATCACAATGCCATGGACTAGATTCTTGACTAGGGCAATCTATCGAATTAGTCACTCAATAGTTTAGGCACCACAATGCCATGGACTAGATTCCTGACCAAGGCAATCTATCCATGTGGGACTAATATGGACTCAAGATTTAAGCTCCTTTAGGTACCCTCAGGCTTAATTACTAACCATCAACCCAAGAATTAGGTGTGTATCCAACACAGAGCTCAATAACCAATAGCATCTTTCCAACTTCAGGACTCAGACATCAACACAAAGTTCCAGCCATATTTTCTTACCAGGAAATGCTTCACTTGCAAAGCCTCAACACCCTTTGATCCAACAAATCAAGAATGACCAATCTCTCCCAATCACACTGATTAATAACCAGCATGCTATCAAAACCTTCAAGAGATTCACCTGTACAAACATAACTCGAATTAATAACATACTTTCATATGTAATAATCAAATACGAACCTTCAGGGTCTTTCGGAGAACTTGATGTTGCTTCTCATCTTTTCATAGTAGGACTATTAAATGAATCATTGACAGAAGATTCCATACATTGTCCTTTCCTACTTTTCATGTAGCAACATATCCTCTAAAATTCATTCTTCAATCAAAACCAAGTTATGCCCTCCCTCTCAACCAAGAATCACCTCTTCATCTGGATTCCCTCTTAATCTTAGGGATATATATTATAGTCAGGCTTCCTCTACGAGATCAACTTCTTCTTCTTTTTTACATTGGATAATCTTTCGTATCTTCCAACCATTTCATCAAAGTTATCATCATCCTCATCATGCTCATCACATCAACTAGAGTCTTCACCATATTGAAGATTGACCTTCACAACTTAAATATCAAGTACAACCAAATCTATAGAAGCATGATGTTAGCCATATCAAAATTACAGAAGCATTTCAACTTTATATATATCAGATACCTTGACTTAATTATAAACAAGATACATATACTCTTCGACATCTTGCTAGGGACTTTCTCATAAATCCTAGACTACTTTATAATGATTTTCATTACATCTAGGCTTTCAGTGTTCCTTCCAAAGGTATGGCATACCTTATATAGAAAACCCTAGAAACAGTTCACATAAATATAGATCTACAAGGCATCTAACAACCTTTCAAAAATCATATGTCAAGCCTCTCACTAGGGATTCATACAGATCCTAGATTTCATACAAAAGAATTAATCAAAGTCAATCATTGCTTGGCCATTAACCTGAATAGCTTCCACTAGGGTTAATTCCATCCCCTAGATTTACAATCAACCATCAAATCAGTCACTAACATGACCAGCTACCACTAGGGTTAGTTGCAAACCCTAGATCTCCGAGCAATCATCAATTTCAACCAAAACTCAAATTTCAACAATCTCAAAGTATCATATAGTCCTCATAGAGATTTCTATTTCGACTAAGGTTTAACTCCAAAACCCTAGAATTCCATTTTCATAGACTCAACAATCATTAATACATAGATCTAAGATTGTTGTATTACACACACTAGACAACGTTACTACTAGGATTGAACTGCAAAACCCTAGATTTTTCATTTTCAACAATCATTTAATAGATTTCATATTGTTATCACACATACTAGACGATTTAACTTCACTAGGGTTTAGCTACAAGACCCTAGATTTCCAAATATCATCATCTGAGAATCTCAGAGAAGGAATTCCATTAAATCCTAAGACTTATGACCATCAATGACTAGATCAACATGCATATCTAGGAATTCATGATTAAGCATAAGCATATCATATGTCCAACAACAATAATACAACTGACCTAGACCAAGATAAGGTTTCAATCAAAAGGACATATCTATATATGCCTAGATTTCATCAAAATACATTTCATATCATGTGTTAGTCAAACCCAACTTCCCAGAAAATATCAAACAAAAGTTAGATATACAAATTAGGCTAGGGTTTGATCACACAAACACACACATACCAAGGAAATAATTTCTAAGACAAATAAGGATCTTTCTTACACATTCTACCAAACCCTAATGAGCTAGGGTTTCAATGTATAAACATAGCAAAGTCAACAATCACCAAGACTCCAAAGGTTTGGGATTTTAGACCTTATCATTCAACCCTAACAAGTTAGGTTTTCCCGATCATACCAAAAATCCCAAACATGACATCATCAATAAGAACTTCAAATAGAATTTCACAAACACCCTAAGCAGTTTAGGGTTTTTAGACATTCATATTAGCATACCCTATGGTTAAGGTTTTCCAAGACCTGTGTGGGGTTCTACAAAATCATTTAAGAATGAGTGGAGTGGGTAGATTTATCAAGAGATGAATCACCCAAACAAGAATCACTATGATTCAATATAGCTAAACATCACAATGTTAGTAATAGATTATCAAATGAATAATCTTTTCAATATCAATGTATTTAAAGCATGCCTTAGTTTCTTTGACCAACCTTGTCTTGAGAGATCCTCCTTCATACTTTATGTAGATGTTTTTCCTAATCAGGGCAATAGAGGGAGAAAGGTGATTAGTATTTAATATAATCAAAACTAAATGAATACATGAACCCAAAACTGAAAATATATGAGAAAATTATCTTTGGGAGTTGTTGGGGTCTCCCTACAAAGCTTAAGGGATGTCTACAAACTTATAAAAACAATATAAAAATGTTTTTTCCAAAATATGTTAAAAACATATAAAACAAGATATCTAAAGCTACAAGTAAAGGAATTAGTAGTGTAAGTCCCTAACATCTAGTCTTTCGGGCTTGACTTTCTTTGAGTCTCTTTCTTCAGCAAAGTTGGTTTGAGCCCTTCCTCTCTTCTTATTATTTGGATTACCAAGACAGTCACTCTTGAAGTGAACTTTCTTATGACATTGATATCATGTCAACTTTATTTCTTTGTCCCTTTGATCTATTTCCTTTATGATGAGCAACGTAGGCATTTGATACTCCTTCAGGATTGGTAACCATTGAGAACCTTAGTTCTTCTTAACTACAAGTGGTCCATAATTCTTCAAAGGTGGGAGCTACCTTCCAACTATTGAGCCCTGCAGCAAATGCACCCCAAGAGGGTGGCAATCCCAATAGAGCAGTGATCACAAGTTCTTTGTTTGGAACAATCTCATCGCTTGCCAAGAGATCCTCCCTAAGTCTAGCTATTTTCCCAAAAAAAGTTGACACAATGTCTTCTTTAGTCATTTTCGTAGTCCTTAGCTCATTCTTCAAACTTACTACTTGTCCAATGTTCTTGATAGTAAATAACTTCGATAAGACTTCATACATTTCCTAAGCATGATCGATGTTAGCTATGAATGGGACAAGATTTTCCTTTATCCCTTCTTTCATCAGAGTCATGGCCACCAATTCTAACTCCCTGTAGTTCACTTTGCCAGCATCACTAGATTCTTCCGTAGGCTTCTTTACATTTCCTCTTACCATGTCCAAAACCTTGTTCTTTTAAGGGATTAGGTCAATCCTCTTCTTCCAGGAACTGAAGTTAGAGTCTCCTTCAAGTTTGTTCTCTCCCTTGATTGAGTTATACATCTTTCTTGAATATAATAGACTCCTTCCCTAAGATAGTCCCTTTGAAGGGATCAAGTGCTTGATATTGCCTTTTTCTTCCTTCTTGACCAAAGCTCTGATTCGATGTTAGAAAATTAAAAAGGAAGAAAGATTTTCTTATTCTTGATAATTACTTGTGATGTTTCTTATTATTATGATTATTTATATATTCTTTATTTTAGTTCATCAAATAATTATCAAATCAACAGCACATAAAACAATAGACATTAGATGTAGACACATGCCAAGGCAAAACCCCCCTCGAGGGAAAAAACCCAGTCAAGATATTATTCCTTTCAATAGTATTCTTTCAGACTCTTCACCCTAAACCAAGACCAGACCTTCCCTCCACACCAAGTCCACCTCCTAGAATTTCGACCTCTTCCGAGCAACTTCCACTAAGCAGCAACTTACGAAAACTGGGAGCTTCTGATAACCATGAAACTTGAAAGAATTCGATGTTCCAATCCAGGAAATGAAAAAGAGAAATAGAAACGCCAAAATTTCGATTTTCCTTCTCTCATTAGACTTCCCCAAACTCGCATTCACTTCGGCTCTTCAAAAGTAGACTTCACACCAGCTACAAGACAACTTCACACTTCTTCCCAACTACAAGAGATTTTCGCACTTCTTCCCAGCTACAAGAGAATTCAAACTTGTGTGAGAGAATGATGCTCCAAATAAATTTGATGAGCTTCCTTTTATGGGCTTCATGTGGGGTCGAATAGGGTCTTTAGGCCTTCTTGATCTTTTTCTAGGCCGACATGGTGTGAAGGTTACATAATTCATATTTGAATCAATACTTGACCTTTTTACATGATTCAAAAGCCTAAGAAGGGTGTCTTTAAAA
This sequence comes from Pinus taeda, assembly GCA_000404065.3. NCBI lineage: Eukaryota > Viridiplantae > Streptophyta > Pinopsida > Pinales > Pinaceae > Pinus > Pinus taeda. Next base: position 103,032 of record APFE031603556.1, on the reverse strand, counting down.
GTACAATGACTCTATAGACTCAAAATAAATCCTAGAAGTCCTCAATGAATACTTTGACCTAAAAAATGGTGACCCAAGCATGAAACCCATGATTTAATAAGTCATAATAATAATAATAATAATAATTCTTTCTTTCTTCTTTTGAGAAGTACATTACATAATGACTCAAGTACATTATTGAAGACCGAACATAGTTACATTTTCTAACAGGAGTTGTAACACTCCTGTCAGTTGGAGTGCTCTAGTGAATAGAGTGTTGATTGGACCAGACATGTTGGCAGAGATGGAACAGGAAATGCAGGTCATCAAGAAAAATCTAAAGGCATCACATAACAAGCAGAAAAGTTATGTCGATCAGCAAAGGGCATTTAAGGAGTTTCAGGTTAGGGAACAAGTGTACTTGCGCATCAAGCCCAAGAAGAATTCCTTGAGGATTGGGTCATGTGCCAAGATGGCACCTCGGTATGGTGGGCCCTTCGAAATCCTTGAGAGGATTGGACCAATGGCCTATCAACTTGCACTACCTCCGACAGTGAAAGTCTATGATGTTTTCCATGTTTCATTACTTAAAAGATATGTAAAAGATGTTGGCCATGTTATTGATTGGTCGATATTGCAGGTGGAACTAGAAGAATAATTCCAGCCAAAACCTCAGTGTATTTTGTAGAGATAGATGCACATGCTCCAGAACTGAGCGATCGAACAGGTTAAAGTGCAACGGAAGCACTTTGGGCCCGATCAAGTTGCATGGGAGATGGATGATCAAATGTGGGCTATGTATCCTTCCTTGTTTGCCAGTTGAGGCAAAGCAGTTTTGGTATATGTTATGATGTGCGTGGTCACGTCTATGTATATGTATATGTATGTAAATACCACAACGAGTTGTGTTATAAAGCTCCAATAAGCAATATGGGTGTCATGTTGATTGCTTTCAGCAGGATGTTTATTAGAAATACTACAACGAGCTAAGTTATAAAGCTCCAAGGGTAACATGTTTTTCTTTTCAGTAGTCTTCCTAGTTGTAGGTGTCACTAGACACTGAGGATGGTGTTTTCCCAAGGGGGAGGGTTCTGTAACAATCATAGTCAAAATTCCATGTAATAAAGTTAATAAAGGCAAAATAATGCCATCATCATGGGACACGTATTCCAAGCTAAATGTTGCGCAAAACATCCTAGTATGGGTGCTCATTTGGTTTATTTTGTCAAGGAAATTAACAAAGGCAATGACAAAAGATTTGGAAAAGCAAGAGACATTAATTGACATTTTATTTATGAAAATAAAGGAAATTAGAAGAAAAGGAAGGTGAAATGTCACAAGTTGCATATGAGGAGGAAATTGAAGGAAAATAATGGAAAACTGAAGAAATTAGAGGTTTCATTGATAAAAAGGATTTTGAGGATCAGTTCATCATTTTTTGTCAGTTTTAGCTTGGCGCTATCTTTCTCTATTCTCACTTTCATATTCTTGCACACTTAGAGTTTTCTTGGAGCACTCTAGCATTGGATCAAGGAAAGAAAAAAAGGACAAAGAAGGAAAAGGAAAGCAAAGATCAAGCAAGGAAGAGCAGGATGAAGTGGCTACAGTGGAATTACTTGTGGGTATTGATTTTCATGTATGATTTCCTTGCTATATTTGGCATGCATGGTACATGCATTAGTGTATTTGGTTCTCTTATTGTCATTGGCATGGGTCTTTCCAAGTGTGACAGTGGATTTTAGCCTTGCCTTTCCATTTCCGAATAGTCATGGTGTGAATAGGTACTCTTGTATTTGGTCAAGATGGATTTCTAGATGGTATCGAAGCTGAGTGGGGTGGTCTTAGGAAATGTAACAAGGCCTAGGAATCCCGTAACCAGTAATGGCGAGATACATGTTAAAGCTTGATTGTGAACCTCCTTGTTAGACCTAGGAATACCTTGACCGGTAATGGTAGGATACAAAGTAAATCCTAGAGGATGGAGCCTCATTGGGCCTAGGAATACCTTGATCGGTAATGGTGGGATACACAGTATAGCCTAGAGGTGTATGCTCTCATTATGCCTAGGAATCCTCTGACTGCTTATGGCGGGATACACTGTAAAACATAGAGAGTGGAGACGGACAAATCCCTCATGGTTTAGGTGGAGAGATATGGAAGCATCCATGCTTGTTTAAGGCCTAGTGATCGTTTGACTGGTATATGGGGGGATTGCGGTAAAGATTGTATTGTATGTCTGTTGTTTGGGCCCAGGGATCCCTTGGTGGGATTGCAGTAAAGCCAGAGGAAGCCTTGATAGATTTTGTTGTGAGTCCCACATTCATGCTTTGAATATGACACAAGGGTGATTCGCTGAAAGAAATATTTGGTTCAACCCAATCTATGGTGGGGTGATACGTGGAAGTCCCTGACCTAGTTGTATTTTGCATATGTTAATAAGAGTTTTTTCCTCTTGTTTATTATGTGTAGGTGTGCTTGTTATTATGTGATCTTAATGGATGTTCTATCATCGTTATTCTGCTGGTTATAAGCATGGTTTTATGACGGATCTTAATCATGGCTCTCATTATGTCTTGTTTAGTATATGAATGAACATTAAATGTATGACCTAATAGAAGGTAATGCAACTATCTTGAGAGGGCATCATACCTTCCTGACAAACCTCAGATAAGTATCAAGTCTCTATGCTCAGATGTGTTTATATGACCTGCAGATTACATGTTCATGATGTGTTTGACATAATGTCTATCATGGCTAGGCCTTGTCTGGTCAAGTCTTTGTTCATGTTTTGCAATAGAGGCCTTGTCATCATGTTATTTATCATTTATGGAAGTTTCATGAAGTTCTGTTCAGAGGCCTGAGTCCTGGCCTTAAAAAAGTGGCTCAAAATCTGGGGTCACTAGCACAGAACTACCTGGAAAAGTCAGCACTCGCATGGATGCAGGCTTTAGCATGTGACTGGAGGGCTTCAGCCACATGGAGGACTTGTCATCAGTGCGACTGAGGCTCTAGATCAGTTAAACATCAATTTGTCTCAGGGGTTGAGCACCTGGAAGGGTTGGTTGGCTCTTGAAGGTCCTATAGCGTCTAAGGAAGGTCAAATTGGTCATGTCTTGTCAGTTCCACTTCCTTAACTGTACTTGGAAAGTTGAATCATATCATAGTAACTCTTTGTCACATGTTTACCTGATAGACTGGTTAGCTTGGGTAAATGTGGAAGGAGGGTGTTACACTTCCTAAAATTAGTTGACTTTTTACCTATAATGAAGAGTGAACTTGTGAAGCGTGTAACATCTCTACTTTTTCAAATGCGATTCTAAAATGTTTACTTGAGGTACTTTGGTATATCTCTTTAGATATCTAAAAGAATTGCAATTTAAAGTGTCCCACATAATTAATTATAGCAAAGGTTTCACGATCAGTCATTGGAAATTGATTTCAAGACCATTCACAAACCCTAACTTCGACAGGGTAGATATATGAACGTATAGCATATCAAAATCTGAATTTTTGATCAAACACACCTAGATATTGTTCTTCAATATGATCAAAATTTCATGGTTTGAATGTTTACAGAAAAGAGTTATTGGGGAAATGCCAATATTACTTGTTTGAAACTCGTTTTAGGGTCATTTTCAAATTGTAACTTCCACGAGATATGTTTTTGAAAGTATAGAAATCTCAAATCTAAAATTTTGACCAGATATTCCTCAAAATATCTTCTCAATATGCTGAAAATTCCATCATCCAAAACATTCAGAAAAAAACTATAGTGGAAATGTCAATATGAATTTTTTGAAGTAGCAAAACCCTAGGTTGGTATGCTCATATACCAATGTTATGAACCATGCACCTTAAAATTGATAAGCAACCAATAGTTATAGTCCACTTTGAGGGGAGAACTTCCATTTTCAATGAATAGAACATATAAACCTAAGATTTGATGATCCTAAGACTAGGTCTCCTTGGTCTATATAAGAGACAAATGACACAATTATAATGAAAGGGTACAATGAAAGCTTTTTAGCCTACATTAATAATATAACAATATAAATGTAATAACTCAATATCTAGGGCTTAATAAGGGGTTTTAGGGTTAACATGGCGCTTGTTGGGGCTTAATACTTCAACTCTTCACTAAAGTTACAAATTTGACCATTCCAGAGTCTTCTTAGTCCACACATGACTAGCCCCTTTTGCATAAGTAACGAGTAAGCATCCTCTCAAACTATGGTGGTCCAATCGAAAGGTCAACTTCCACGAGGCCTGACTTTTGCATACGAACTCCAACTAACATCTTTCTTGCACTATTGAAAAGGTATCTGACTATAGAAGAGTACTCAGGTTTATGGCACAAGAAATGGATTTCAGATCCCAAAAACTCCGTTTAATATCTCAAAATGGCCCCAGAAGGTTTCAGACCCCAATTCTCCAAACTAGGACCCACAGATAAAAATGACTCTACAAGTTGATTCCTTTAATTTTCTGACTCTAAAAACATTGAGATAGATGAAAAACAATATAATGATCAAATCTGGATCATCGAGAAACCTCCAACCAAGTAGCTAGGTGTGTCATTCGGACATATACTTGAACATTCACTGATAAAATAGTCTTTCAAAAATGAATTGATCATGCCCTCTATGTGAATCCCCAACTGCTAAAAAAGCTACCATAAAATCTTCCTTTTTGCTTGTTGGGCACAACTTGGTCAACCAACTTGAGTAATGGGTCTCTATTTCAAAATAATGCATAGATGGATTTCATAAATTGACTCCAAGTGATGTATCCCCCATATAATTTAATATGGCATTGCTACCATTATAATAATTTTTAATCCAAGTATAATACCCCTACCCCAAGTTTCGTTATCATTGGTAATGCCTTGGAGGGAGAAGTGGTGTTTCATCTAGGAAACCCAATTTGTGTGGTCATAACCATCAAATATGTTCAAATCTACTTTAGTAAGCCAATGGCACTTCTAGTGCAGAGTATTGTGAAAGTGTGGCCTTGAGCAAGGTCCATCTTTGTTGGATGATTGAACCCCTTCCTCTTGCTCTAACAAATGTGGGAACTACCCAACTGTGTGTAGGATGGAAATGCTAGAATGTAGATGCCTATTGGTGCAAGTAATATCCGCTCTCATACTATCGAAATTTGATTTCATGCTACCAAATTTTGTTTATGGTTTGTGTATCTTAGAATGCATTGGTCAGTCTTAGAAACATTGTCTATGATGGCAAAGACATGGTTTCCTAGGCTAGTAAGGTTGTTTGCCATGGCCATGTTTCTAGTGGTTGCGATTTGACCTTTGGGTTCATCAACTAGCTACCTAATAGACCTTATTGAATGAAAATTACATCGTATATTAATTGTGAACCCTTAAATAACCCTAGAGAGGAAGATTAGCCATAAGTAACCCCAAAGGAGAAAGATGATAGCAAGGTGATTGGGAAAATGATTAGAGTAAGATCCTATAAGAAAGTAATTGTTAAACAATGAGTAAAACCATAGGACAAAGTCCTTTAAAACAGATAAAGATGAAGAGGAGATTGGAGATGAGATGGAGGAGAAAGATGATAGCAAGGTGATTGGGAAAATGATTAGAGTAAGATCCTATAAGAAACTAATTGTTAAACAATGAGTAAAACCATAGGACAAAGTCCTTTAAAACAGATAAAGATGAAGAGGAGATTGGAGATGAGATGGAGTACCGCAGATTTTATATTCATAAAATCAATTCCAAAAGACCACAAGATAAACAAAAATAACAGTGAATAATATCATTCAAGAAACCACTTTTATAGGATTTACCAAGATCAAATCATAATGGATTAATAAAATTGATGCGAGCACATCAAAGTGCAGATTCCCGAACTACAGGATAAATGAAATATCCAACGCATATATCATGAGAATAGTCATGCAAGCACATTGAATGCCATGAATAATAATCCTTTTGCGTTTAAGACAGGATAGATGAGCTGACCTTCTGCACATTTTTGTTTCTTGCATTGGATCTGAGCTGTCCTAAAAGATGTCGTGGGAGTGGCCCTCTTGAATTTCACTAAGGTGTGGCTGATCAGCTCCTTGGCAGGACGCGAGCTTTTGCAGCTCTGCCTCTCTTTTCTATTAGATCCATTCTTAATCCAAAAAACAATGGAAGCAATTAAAGAATTTCAAAATTCCGAGGAGCCTCTAAGAAAACTTTCTGATTGTCCTAAAATAGAATGCAAGACCTTTTACTTGTGGTTTGGATCATTGAGCAAAATGCCAAACCGGGACATTTGGCAACGAACCCACTTAATCATCCTTTTTTCCTGTCGCAACTTGACAATTGCTTGTGGGAGTAGAACACAAAACCTTTACTTGTGGATTGGACCGTTAACCAAAATAGCGAGTCTAGCAAGAAATCAACTTCATTACTCCTTTTACCTGTAGAATTTCTGATTATGACTAGACAGCCACTTGTGAGAATAGAATGTGAGGCCTTTCAGTCATGGATTGGATCCTTAACCAAAAGGCCAAACTGGGCCGTTGAGAGAGAAACCAATCCAGAAGCAAAAGAATAGCTTTTAAGCCCCATTGAATTTTCAAGGATTGGCTAAAGTTATTGCTCCTATTCTCGGCACTGTTAATCTGATTGAGTTTGATCTGATTTATGTCCTTTTACTGCCCTGCGGGTTTAGTCAAGCTTGATTATCTTAAACAAAGACTTCTCTGATTGTGATCCATCTCTTTGGAAGTGTGAAACTTACCATCCTTGCGTAGCACTTGAGACCACAAATTCAACTGATCTCAATCCATGATCTTTAATTCAATATATGAGATCCTGTTATGCCTTATTCTAAAGGGCTTAATGGACCCTAAACAGATATTTAGTTGGAATGTGTTGCAAAGAGACTTTAATGCCCCATGAAACCTCCACGGTAACCAGAAGGGGATCACTTTTCTGGTACCTCATAGTTCTGGTGCTTCAAGACAGAATGTAGATATAACCCAAGAACGTTTAGGTGAAGCTGAACCTTATGTTTCTCCAAGCAGGAACCCTACAGTCACATCAAGAATGAGAACCTTAAAAACCTTAAGGAGCACTCTGCCCAGGGTCACATACCATCCCAGGACTCAACATACAAACTTAGTACATATCAAGGTCCTCACTGCCAGGCTCCAAGTTATAACCTTAAGAAGATTAAGGTCTTTACATCTAGTTGGGACGGAAGATTTCTTTCAGTGCTTTGCTTAGTTGAATTAATCTCACCAATAGTCATGACAAGAGCACAGTCCATTACTGACATGATGGAAACGGTTGGTATCTCTTATGATAATTTCTCGATCAACGATCTTGGAGATGAGCTTAGTAGCAGTGTGACAGTCCCCACACACACGGAGATTCTTGATAATCCGGATAGGTGTCGCTGGGCATGTATTAATGAGCCCAAAAGCAATGGCTAGCCTCTCACTGTGACCACAGAGAACATGCTCCTTCTCCTCCTCTTCTACATCATGCAGAACAAACTTCGTGTCAGGAACATATCCTGCCTGCTTGATTTTTCCAGCCAAGCTCTCTAGCATTGTAATAATCTGTTCCATTTGTGGGTGGGAACTGTCTCCCACATTGAATACATGCACCCTGCTTTTAACAACAATCCAGCTGCAACCTGGGATCTTTTTTAACTCTTTGTCTTTCATCATATTTCTCACCCAAGCTACATCAGCCCACCTGCCAGCTCGAGCATAGATGTTTGACATTAGCACATAATTTCCAACATTTTCAGGTTCTAACTCAAAAAGGACTCTAGCTACCTGTTCTCCTAGCCCAACATTATGATGGCTTCTGCAAGCACCGAGCAAGATCCCCAACAAAGTAGCATTTCGCTCAAATGGCATATCTTTAATAAGGGCATAGGCTTCATCCAGATTGCCAGCACGACCAAGAAGGTTGACCATGCAGGCATAATGCTCCACATGAGGAATGAGGTGAAATTCATGACACATAGAGTTAAAGTATTGCCAGCCATCTTTCACTCTACCTGCATTGTCGCATGCAGAGAGAAGGCCAACAAAGGTGACATGGTCCGGGTTCATGCCTTCTTGTTGCATTTGATTAAAGAGCTTGAGGGAATCATCAACATGTCCATGAAGAGCATGCCCTACAATTATAGCATTCCATGACACCACATCTCTTTGAGAGCTTTTTTTGAAAACTTGGCATGCATCTTCTAAACTGCCACATTTAGCATACATGTCTATCAGGGCATTCATCACAAACAAATCTGACTCGAAACCAATTCGGACTGCATAACAATGGATCTCCTGTCCTTGCCCTAATGCAGCTATTGGAGTGCAAGCCGGGAGAAGGCTTGTGATTGTGATGCAGTTCGGTTTTATGTGGGCCTGTTGCATTTGTCGAAAGAATTTCAAAGCCTCGTCCCCATGCCCATTCTGCACATATGCAGCAATCAGGCTGTTCCATGTGATCGCATCTGGATCTATGCCCATTGATTGCATTTCTGCAATAAGTTTCAAGGCCTCCTCCCCTTGCCCATTCCGGGCATAACCCACTATCATGCCATTCCATGTAACCAAATTGGGCTTTATGCCAGCCATTTGCATTTGACTAAAGAGCTTCAAAGTTTGATCATAATCACCACCCTCGGCATACCCTGTAATCATAATGTTCCATGTAATCACATCTGGTTTAACCCCTGCTAATTGCATGTGACCAAAGAGCTCCATAGCCTCCTCCCTCCGACCGCTCTGCACATAGCCATCAATAGCCAAGGTCCAAGAGATCACGTCAGGTTTAACCCCTACAACTTCCATTTGCTGAAACACTCTCACTGCGTTCTCCAACTGCCTCTCCCGGACATACCCCGCAATCACCGCATTCCACGCAGTTACATTGGGCACCATGCCAGCAAACTGCATTTCACTGAATAGCTTGAAGGCCTCGTCAGTGTGCCTATTTTGGGCATATCCAGCAATCATGGCGCTCCATGAGATCAAATCTCTTTGAGGAATTTTGTCAAACACTAAGCGTGCATCCTCCACCTGATGGCATTTGGCATACATATCTACAAGACCACCAGCCACAAACACATCCAACTCAAACCCACTTCTGATTACATAACCATGGATCCTCTTTCCCCGTTCAATATGCATCAAACCAGCACAGGCCCTAAGAGCACAGGGAATAATGAAATTGTCAGGCTTCGCACCTGTCTGTTCCATTTGGTTAAAGAGCTCTAGAGCCTTTTCACAGTGCCCATGTCTGGCATATCCTCCAATTATAGCAGTCCATGAAAATGTATTTGGTCTGGGTATTCTCTCGAAGACAAGGCGTGCATTTAGCAGACTTCCGCATTTGGCATACAAATTGACAAGCTTCGTACTAAGATTGACGTTTTCATAAACATTAGTACCGTTGAGGAGCATGTGAGCATGGATTCGCTTACCATGCTCTAAGTCCTTGGTGTTGGCACAGAGTTGCAGGAGGGAAGCATAAGTATTATGGTCCACTGGAACTTGCTGTTGAACAACTTCCAGAACGCTCATAACCTCCCTCAATCTCCCTTCACTGCATAGCCTCTTCATGTTTTCATTACCGTTGCTGCCATTGCAATTGTCCCTCGCATTTTGAACTCTTTTATGTATGCATGTACATGTTATTATTAGTGATTTGAATTCTCGGTCTTTTCAAGTAAATCCGTTTTAAAAGAGGAATTTGGAAAATATTAAAAAAAAAATAGATTTTGGTGGATTGTTTACAAATGTTTTTTTTTTTTTTTTTTTTTTTTTTTTTTTTTTTTTTTTTTTTTTTTTTTTTTTTTTTTTTAAATCCACCATAAATTTATTGAAATCACAAGTTTGATAGGTAACCCCTAATCTAAATGCCCTAAAAGTTTTCAAGGTGTTGAATCTATATATATAATGAAAAAACTAGTTTAAATAACACAAATCAAGATTTCACTCCAAATTTTTTCTGGTGAATTCTGGCATTGGGAAGTCCAAAAAATCGCACTAAAGACAACTCCTAAATTAAATATTGTAAAATGTTAAAATAAAGTTATATTTTCCAATTTAGGCAGGCTTCCTATATGTGGTTCATCGTCAGGAAAATGAGAGCCAGATCTTGGCACCCATAAATAGCCATAAGACAACTCCTAAATTAAATATTGTAATATGCTAAAATAAAGTTATATTTTTGAATTTAGGTAGGCTTATGTGTATCTGGTTCATGGTCAGGAAAATTAGAGCCAGATCTTGGCACCAATAAATAGTTATAATGAACAATTAGTTTTTGAAAAATATTATTTTAATAAATAACATCAATTATTAAGATCAAATTATATTAAATAAAACAAATATTAAGTTATGGTTCGATAAATAATCACATAATTAGATTAAAATAAGAACTAAAAATTCAAAGTCAAACTTAAAACAAGGAATTAAGGCCCTAATAGTTAATGGAGTCAAGACCCTAATAATAAATTATTTTATTTTATTTTGAAAAATCAATAAAACATAAATAAACAAAAAGTATAATTAAAAGGAAAAAATAGTCAAAATTAGTAAAAGCCTTGAATAAAAACAAAAAAATTAAATAGTTAAAAATAAATAAGGATAAATAAAATAAGATAAAATGTAACATATGTATAAAAAAAGCAATCAAAAAAAGAGAAATTAAAAATAAAAAGAAATATAAATTCAATAAAGTTAAAATTATTAAGTTAAATTAAATTAAATTAAGAAGACACGACAAAGACCCAATATCTGCTAATTTTCTAATCATCATCTCTATTAAGATTTATAGGTCTTCTTTCGATTTCAAGGGCTTCCTTGAATTTTCGATGATAGAAATGACTAATCCTAGCAATGACCTAGGCCTCCTCAATGCATATGTGATGTTTAGACTTTTTGCATGTTCTGCCAAAGCAGAGGAGCGGGTCCTGCCATGCTTGATGTTAGTAGTGTGCTCATGAATCCTTTGATTAATTGAGCAAAGAGTCTCACCTATGTAGGGAGTCCTACAAGAACATGGAATAACGTAGACACCTTTCATATTTTTAGGGCCCACCAGGTCTTTTATAGATCTTAAGGAGCTCTGTATGGTATTTAGAAGTCTAAAGGTTAAAGGAACCTTATGCTTCCTTAAAATCCTCGCAATCTTGTCTGTGGTCCCTTGGATAAATGGGAGATGCACCCCTGAAAATCGATCCTTGGGTTCCTTTTTAATCTTAGGACCTTTGTCAGCTTTGAGGAAAGGCTTAATACATTGGTGCTTACTGTACCCATTATTATAGAAAACATTAAGGAGATGATATTTCTCATAATTAAGATGGAATTCATCATAAACACTTAAAGCTTTAATTGCTAAAGTGTTGAGAACGCCAAGCTTTTGAGCCGGGAAGTGATGAGATTTAGCATGAAAATATTGCTCTCTGTGAGTTTTCTCACGAAATCCCTGATGAGAAAAAGAACCATCATCCTTCCTTGAAAGGAGGACGTCGAGGAAAAGAAAACTACTATTTCTTTCATATTCCATGGTGAACTTTATGGAACTAGAATGATTGTTAAGATGATGGAAAAAAGGGTTCAACTTTCCCTAACCATGGGACCAAATGACACAAGTGTCATCTACAAACCTCTTCCATATCTTAGGAAGAAAACGAGCAGAGTCCAAGCCCTTTGATTCAAAGTCCTCCATGACTAGATTAGCCACCGCAGGGGAGAGGGGGGAACCCATGGAAACACCACAAGTTTGTTCATAGAATTCACCATCAAAAGTGAAGAAAGTAGAGGCGAGACAAATCTCAACTAATCTAGCTGTATCAGGATTCGTAATATGCTTGATGACTTCAATGGCCTCATTGATAGGGATGTTATTGTAGAGGGAGACAAAATCGAAACTCACAAGCATGTCATCAGGATCAAGTTTAATACCCTTTAACTCATTGACAAACACTGAGGAGTCCTTGACAAAGGAATCTGTAAAGCCAACAAGGGGCTTAAGCTTCTGGGCTAAATACTTAGCAAGAAGATAGATCAATCCTCCTATAGTTTTGACAATAGGTCTTAGGGGAGCCTCTTCCTTATGAATCTTTGGAAGGCCATAGATTCTGGGGGTAAGAGGGCTACTTTCGATAAGCTTATGACTAAAAGGGGTAATCGAGCTACCAAATTTTATAGCAAGAGCCACATTTTTTGAGATCTTCTTTAAAATATCCTTATTAAAATTCTCGTAGATACCACTATTACAAAGGTGGTCCAACATTTCTTTCGGTAATCCTCTTTATCTAAAATAACCACAACACCACCCTTGTTGGCTTTGAAAACAACAATGTCTTTGTTATTGTTTAACGACTTGAGAGCATCAAACTCAGGTTTGCTAATGTTTTTCTTGGGGGGGTTTTCCTTTCTAAGGGTTGCTAATCTCTCTAGTTTTTCTTTTGACCCTCTGGTCTATAATCTTTTAAAGAAAGGTTTAAATTTTTCCCTTGTTCCTAGAAATATCTCGATCAATGATATTATTTGTGACATTGAATATGGGATTAGAGACTTACCGAACATCACTAAAGATATCATCAGACAAGACTATGTTGTTATCCTTGGAAAGATAAAACCCCCCAAAAACAACATTAGCAAACTTGAGTTTGACACTCTCAAGTCGTTAAACAATAAGAAGGATGGTGTTGTTCTCAAAGACAACAAAGGTGGTGTTGTGGTTATTTTAGATAAAGAGGATTACCGAAAGAAAATGTTGGACCACCTTTGTAATAGTGGTAGCTACAAGAAGCTTGAAAAGGATCATTTAAAGAAGAGCTCCAAAAATGTGGCTCTTGCTATAAAATCTAGTAGCTCAGTTAGCTCTTTTAGTCATAAGCTTATCGAAGAAATCCCTCTTACCCCTAGAATCTATGGCCTTTACAAAGATTCATAAGGAAGGGGCTCCCCTGAGACCCATTTTCAACACTATAGGAGGGGCGACCTATCTTCTTGCTAAGTATTTAGTCTAGAAGATTAAGCCCCTTGTTGGCCTTACAGATTCCTTTGTCAAGGACTCCCCATCTTTTGTCAATGAGTTAAAGGGTATTAAACTTGATCCCAATGATAGGCTTGTGAGTTTCTATGTGGTCTCCCTTTGCACTAACAACCCTATCAATGAGGTTAGTGACATCATCAAGCGTATTACGAATCCCAGTACAGCTAGATTAGTTGAGATTTGTCTCACCTCTACTTTTTTCACTTTTGAAGGTGAATTCTATGAACAAACTTGTGGTGTTTCCATGGGTTCCCCACTCTCCCCTATGGTTGCTAATATATTCATGGGGGACTTTGAATCAAAGGCCTTGGCCTATGCTTGTTTTCTTCCTAAGACATGGAAGAGGTTTGTAGATGACACTTGTGTCATCTGGTCCCATGGTCAAGAAAAGTTGTACCTTTTTCTCCCTCATGTTAACAATTAGTGTAGTTCCATAAAGTTCACCATGGAATATGAAAGTAATAATAGCTTTTCTTTATTTGATGTCCTCCTTCCAAGGAAGGATGATTGTTATTTTTCTCATCAGCTCTTTTGTTTGAAAACTCACACAGAGCAATATCTTCATGTTAAATCTCATCACTTCCCAGCTCAAAAGCTTGTCGTTCTCAACACTTTAGCGATTAAAGATTTAAGATTTTCTGATGAAAACCATCTTAATGATGAGAAATCTCATTTCCTTAATGTTTTCTATAATAATGGGTACATTAAGCACCAATATATTAGGGATTTCCTCAAAGCTGACAAAGGTCCTAAGATTAAAAAGGAACCCAAAGATCGATTCTCAAGAGTGCATCCCGCATTTATTCAAGGGACCACATACAAGATTGCAAGGATCTTAAGGAAGCATAAGGTTCCTTCAATCTTTAGACCTCTAAATACCATACAAAGCTCCTTAGGATTTGTAAAAGACCCAGTGGGCCCTAAAAACATGAAAGGTGTTTACATTATCCCATGTTCTTGTGGGACTCCCTACACAGGTGAGACAGATCACTCAATTAATCAAAGGATTCATGAACATGTCGTTGACATCAAGCATGGCAGGACCCGCTCCTTTGCTTTGGCAGAACATGTTGAAAAGACTAAACATCACATATGCATTGAGGAGATCCATGTCATTGCTAGGATTAGTCATTTCTATCATCAAAATTTCAAGGAAGCTGTTGAAATCGAAAGAAAACGTATTAACCTTAAGGAGTTGTCTTTAGTGGGAGTTTTTGGACTTTCCGGCGCCAGAATTTGATGGAAAAAAATTGAGGTGAAATATTGATTTGTGTTATTTAAACTGGGTTTTTGACTGTATATATGGATTCAACGCCCTGAAAAACCCCTAGGGCACTTCAATTGTGCAAGGGCTACGCATCAAACTTGCGATTTCAATAAATTCCTAATGGGATTGTAGAGAAATTAGACCAAAAAAACCCACTGGAAAAGCTTCCAAAAAGTCTCACTAAAGACGACTCATTAATCTTAATAGATGGTTGTAAAATTAGTAGATGTTGGATCTCTACCCTGTCTTCCTAATTTAATTTAATTTAATTTTAGTTAACTTAATAATTTAAACTTTATTGAATTTATTTCTTTTTATTTTTAATTTCTCTTATTTTGATTGCTTATTTTTATTATATGTTACATTTTATCTTATTTTATTTATCCTTACTTTATTTACTTATTTATTTTTAACTACTTTATTTTTTTGTTTTCATTGGTTATTCCTCGGTTTTTACTAATTTTGACTATTTTTACATTTTAATTATACTCTCATTATATATTCTTGGAATTTTTATTATTTTATTGATTTTTCAACATAAAATAAAATAAAATAATTTGTTATTAGGGTCTTGACTCCATTAATTATTAGTCATTAACTCCTTGTTTTAAGTTTGACTTTGAATTTTTAATTCTTATTTTAAACCAATTATTTGACTATATATTAAACATAACTTAATATTTGTTTTATTTAATATAATTTGATCTTAGTAATTGATGTTATTTATTAAAATGTTATTTTTCAAAAACTAGTTGTTTATTATAGTCGTTAACATTACTAAGGGTCTCTAAATCACTCTCTATTTAATCTAGGGCCAAGACCTGTCTCTAAATGGTTTAAAACGCGTTGGAAAAACTTTTCGTATGTGATTATTACCGAAAGTATTTCTTAAAAGTTATATTTTTTTTCTCTTGTTTAATTTCTTAATGAATATTAGTTCAGTACATAAAAATTATTATAATTATCTTTATTTTAGTTAGCTTTTATAAAATCATATTCTTGTATGTGCTATTGTATGTAATTTAATGAAAGTTTTTACACATTTCAAGTTATTTATATATATATTCAAATTTTTAATTATGGACCAACATAGATCCATTTTAACTCAGGATCTACCAAGAGTCGAGAGGGATCAAATCTCTTGAGATGCAAACCTCTTTTAGAGTGAAAAGATATTTGATCCCTCTTGACGCTTGGTAGATCCGAAGTTAAGATGGATCTAGGCTAGTATAATATATATGTAATTGACATTTAAATATTATTAAAATGTTAAAACATGACTCTCATATTTTTTTCAGTGTTGTCTACCGACACCACAAATTCGCTTGGATGACAAATTCCTTGTCGAAATCCGGTTGAAATTTTCGAAAAACAAGATGTTGGAGTGTTTGAATTGTTTTTTTATGGTGGAAATGGTTTCAACGCCATCAATAACCCCTAGGGTACCCTAAATCCTAAAGTTCCACAACTATAACCAAGATTTTAAAAAAAAATTGCCAGATCATTAGGGGAGTTTTGAGGTTTAAAATGGGACTCCTAAGGAAATTATAAAATAATAGTGGAAAATATAAAATAATATTATATTACATTATCAAATTTTAGAGGGAAAAAAGAAAAATAATATTTTTTCAACTCGTATTTTCAACTTATCTCCCAATGGGTTTACTAAAATTTTGAGCGGAAAACACTTGTTGGATACAAAATTTGATTCCGCATCCAAAGAGTACCCATGTCGCATACTTTCGATAGACCCTGCTACATGAAAAACCTGATTACAATCACGTTTTTTCATATATTTATCATTTTTTCGTGTAGTAGGGTCCATCGAAAGTATACAACACGGGTACTCCTTGGATGATGAATTAAATTTTGCATTCAAAGGGTACTCCTACTCAAAATTTGAGTAAAACCTTATAGGATAAGTTGAAAATACGAGTTGAAAAAGTAGTTTTATTATTTTATTATTTTTTAATATTTTTATTTTTTTACTCCAAAAATGGTGAATCATCCCCCATGTTTGACATCATCATCTTGAATGTTATTTGTTCTTCTAAAGTTTATTTTGGTTGTACATTTTTCTTAGGAGACCCATTTTAGACCTCAAAATTCCCTTAATGTTTTTCAGAATCTTGCCAGAATTTCCATTATTTTTTGGGCTCTTTAGGCTATGCTTATTTTTTCTTATATGCATACATTTGATTATTTTTATTACCATCCTAGATTCATCGTAACCCCAAATCTATCAAGCACCGAGAGGGATCAAATCTCTCGAGGTGCAAACCTCTTTTTTTAGTGCAAAACTTGAGGAAATGTTTGCACCTCGAAAGATTTGATCCCTCGAGGAGCTTGATAGATTCGGGGTTAAGATGGATCTAGGTTGGTTTCAGCTGTGTGTGGTCATACAAAATTTGTTGAACATCTAATTATTTTGATCATTTTAAATATGCTAAATATGTCTAAGATTAATTTGGTCAATTTAGTTTTAAATTTGCTTAATTATCTCAGTTTTTTGAGATGAGAGACACTGTTAGTAACTTGAATGATGAGAAATGATGAAATACAAATTTTGAGTGCAAAGTGACAATGTAACAATGTTGAATGATAGAAAATGTGAATAATAAGAATATAGTGAATTACAAACAATCTTCATTGTGATCAATCTTAAACTACTTTCTTCTATTGTTTTTATTGTTACACCTATTAGTTTTGTCATTTTCTCATATCGATCATATGAAAATGGTAGTTGAAATCATAGACCATTCAAATATTTAACTTGATGTAGTGTAGTAAATATCATATCTAGTCTTTGTTTCTCTCCAATATTAATAGTAATTTTCTCCAAAGTCAATCATTGTGACTTATGGAGTGTTAAACCCCAAATAATATTCAATGGTAGTTATTTTCTATTACTGCCTTTGAATCCAAAATGATTAACAATGTTAAATGATGGAAAATGAGAATAATAATAATGTAGGCAATTACAAATAGTTTACAGTTTCACGAAAACAATGTAAACTTTGAAACAAGAACTATAAACTAAAAACGAGAACTCTAGCAAAAAAATCCCCCCAAAACATGAAAAAATAAACACGGAAATGAAAAGTGTTGATGTTGGAATAACAATTTTTTTTGTAGGGTAAATTTTCAACATATTTTAAGAATGATATTGAAACCCAATTTTTTGTGCAAAAAACACTTTGAAAATGAAAAGTGTTGATGTGTTGATGTTGAAATAAGGTTTATATTTTTTTTTAAGATAAATTTTCAACATTTAGAAATAATGGCATAATTTTTTTTATCATGACTCCAAAAAACATTAAAAAAAAAAAATCTCGATAAAATTAATCTATTATTTACAGAAACAGGATACAATTACATTCTTGTTGTCAAAAACCCAGCTACCTGGAGATTTTAGCAGCGCATAGCAGAAACATGCTCAGTTTAGGACAAACAGGCATTCATCTACCCAAAAAATTCCCTCACAGGGGAGTTCCAAAAAAAACACAGTGCCTCGACCTAGACACAGTAACCCTTAGACCCCCGACCTGGACATAATGCGTCGACCTGGACACCGAGTGTCGACCTGGACACCGAGCGTCGACCTGGACACCGAGCGTCGACCAAAAAGTTCCCTTGCATGGGAGTTCCAAAATCACTGAATACCAACCTGGGCACAATGACCCTTTGAACTCCAGCGCCATGACACATATACTCATAAACAACAAGACACATTGACACTTGGACTTATTAACACAGAGACATATTGACCAAAATTTTCCAAAACGAGCCACATAACCTGGAGCGAAGACGCGACTAGTCCTCTGGTACCTCCTCCACGATCCTACACCAGCCATACTCCTTCGCTTCCTGCTTTGGAACCTCCTCTACAGCCTCCATGACAGGTTCTTTTCCAGCATTTGCCCTCTGGCTAGCAGGATCATCCAAATCCTTCACTGGAATAGCAGAGGGCATTTCCATGGCTCTCGTAGGTTCAGCAGGTGGAGAATTCTCCCTTTGTGCGCTGGACTCGCCCTCTTCCTGGGCTTCCTCGATGAAGAGCACAGAGACATGTGCATTGATTATGGGGCGGTTTAGGGAGGCATTGAAGGTAAAAACTGTCGAACCGAAGGATGGCGAGGAAGAGGTCCCCGAAGGATGGGCTGGTAAGAATTGGCTTGGCCTGAGAGCCGTAAACGGGTAGTGACAGTGGCAATGGCAATGGGGGATGTGTTCTTTGCAGCAGAAGGGCGTGAAGACCTGCCACGGGACGAGCCATGCCTACTGAGCATTCGTTGGCGAACCATGGTTGCAGGGGAGTGCAGGACCAAGATGGGGTTTGAGCGACACAGAAAATGAATCGTTGGCGAGGGATGGTATGCCGCAGATTGAGGAGGGATCAAAGAGACGGAGATGAGCCCAGCAAAGAGACGGAGATCAGGAGCAGTACAGGGAGCCGGGGGAGCGGAGGTGGCCTGAGAGTTCAAATCTAGCTTCCAGCTCCACAGCATCAGTGAGACCTCAACCCAAACCTGAATTATCATGGCGATATCTTTGCTTCTTCCCTTACTAATACGATTTCCTCTACCTCAAAGCCCACTCGCATTTACTGTGGCCACCATAAGAACTGAAGGGCCGAACCCTGTGTTGCAGTCGATGGTCGGTGGAGCGTAAATGCTCATGTGCTGGATGCGTATGTTAATGTACCAGCACCGTCAACGTTTAACTCCCTCCCATGTGGACACGACGCAAGGGCGCATGGCAGGCAGGTGGCTCATGCTGCTTGCCTGTCCCATCTCATAACTATCGCAGGTTGTCACTCGCATCCAGGGAAAAACATTAAAATTTTAAAAGAATAATGAAAACATAAATTAAAAAAAAAAATTAAACAAAGAAAAAAAAAAAAGGTAAATAAAAATATATATTTAAAAAACCATAAACTAAAAAAAAAGGAAAAAAAATCAAATATATAAAAAGGACAAAAATCAAACATAAAAATAAAATAAAAACAAAACAAAAAATAAAAATAAAATAAATGATAAAATGTTAAAAAGAAAAACAAAATTAGCCTATAAAAGATAAGATATTATATAATATATATATATATATAATATATATAGAAATAAATAATAACATAAACTTATTTAAAAAAAACAAAAAAAAGAATTATGTGATAACGCTAAAAAAATTGAAAAATGAAATTAAAAATCTATAAACATATAAAATATAAATACACAATTTTTAAAAAACCATTAACGAAAAAACTAAATGAAATAAAAATAAAAAATAAAATTCCAAAACAAACCCGATGATAAAAAAAAAAAAAAAATAACAAAACAAAAAAACCAAAAAAATTAAAACGTTTTAAATATTTTAAAAACAAAATTAAAAACAAAACAAACAAAAACTAAAAAATTAAATTAAAAGCATTTAAAAAACATAGAAAAAAAATTATAATAATCCTAAAAAAAAAAAAAAAAATCAATTAAAAAATAAAACATAATTAATTAAAAATTATCAAAACATTACCGTTAAAATCTTTAAAAAAATATTAACAAACTTGAAAAGAAAAATAAAAAATTTGTGCTCTCGACCTTCGGCCGGGTCTGAAGGCCAATTATTGACCTTTAGCCCTACCCAGCGACCCGTGCAAGCGTGGCCCTGGGCAACGAAGCTGCGTGCAACTCTACCCGCCCAGGGCCACCGCGCCCCCACGGGCTGCCGGGTGGGCTAAAGGTCAATTCAGAATCGGCGTTCAGCCCGTTTGGCGCCCTGAGGGGGCAAACTTTTTATTTTTCTTTTAAAGTTTGTCAATAATTTTTTTTTAAGATTTTAATGGTATTGTTTTAATAATTTTTAATTAATTACGTTTTTTTTTTTTGAGTTTTTTTTTTAAGGTTTATTATAATTCTTTTATGTTTTTTAAATGTTTTTAATTAATTTTAGTAGTTTTTAAATTTTTTGTTTATTTGTTTTTAAATTTTGGTTTAAAATTGTTTAAAACATTTATTTTTTTTAGTTTTTGGTTAAGTATTTTTAATTTTTTATTTTTATTTTAATCAAGTTTGTTTGTTTTTTTTTTTTAAATAGTTTTTTTAACTTTTTGTATTTTTATAGTTTTTTAATTTTTTTTTCAAATTTTATGGTTACCAATATATATATATATTTACATTTTTTATGCTTTTTTGTCCTTTTTTTATATATTTTTTATATTTGTTTTTTTAAGTAATTAACATTTGAAAAAAAAAAAATAAGACAACTAGAAATTTTTTTTGAGTAATCATGATTTAAAAAACAATTGGATATAAACAAATTTAAAGTGTAAAAAAATGTAACATTTAAAAAAATATCCACACTTAATACATTAGAAAATTTAAAGTGTCAAAAACAAGTCCTCTAAAAAAAATGGTCAACACATTTCAAAATCGACATAAAAATTAGTAACATTTAAAAACAAATATTTATATTTGATACATAAGAAAATTTGAAGTGTCAAAAATATGCTTCGAAAAAAATGTGTTCTAAATCAACGTTTTTCAAATCGGATGATTTTTTAGCTACATGAAAAAACGAGTAACTGTATCAGTTCTCGTTTCAAAGTTTACATTGTTGGAAGCAAACATTTCGACTAAGTGAACATTTCATTTAGGATGAAAATTCAAGTATTCTTTATCGTTGAATTACAGTAACATAAAAGTCAATTCACGTTATAAATAATTTTTATGTGCTTACACTGAGTGAGAGTGTGTATGTTTTGGGGGTGAGGAGAGACAAGTGGAGATAGAGATATAGATAGAGGACGAGAGAGAGGGAAGAAGATAGAGGCAAAGACAGGGAGGCAAGAAGATATATATATACGATGGGAGATAGAGATATAGATGGAGGGGGCAGAGATGTGCTTACACTGAAAGCAATGCTTTTAGTGTAAACAATTAAATATGATTATAAATCAACATCTACACTGAAATCAATGCATCTAGTGCAAGCAATCAAATAGGATTAGAAATCAATATCTACATTGAAATCTATGCGTCTAGTGCAAGCAATCAAATAGGATTAGAAATCAATATTTACATTTAAACCAATGCATCCAGTGCAAGCAATCAAATGTAGAAATTCTCACTGTAGATCACCTGTTAATGCAATATACTAAGCAAAATACTTGATCTACTTCTATAAACAAACTTGTAGAAGCATAATAGATTTTGAGCAAGATCAAATAGAACACATATAACAGAGAATGAGAAATTAATCACACATGAACACAGAAGAATAATTTGGGGAAATCCTCAGCTAAAAACCCTCATCTCTGTATTATCATACAAGTGGAAATATCTCTCAATTACATAAAGCTTTAGCTCACAAGCTATCCAAATCTTAGTACAATCCCTCAATGTTGCTCATAGACTAAATAGACACAACATATGCCTTCCCTCAGTCGTCCAAGCCTCCTATTTCCTTTCACAGTTTCTCTTGGGTCCTTTGGCTGCCACCTGTGTGAATTCACCTCTCACACAACTCACCAAACTCGGAAATAAATGCACAATCCTCAAGGAATGAATTCCTTCTGCATGCAAGAGATATCCTCAATGGAATATTCCTGCAAATGATAGTACATTGTCCCATCCTTTGATCTCAACTGGGTCTCTGACTAAACTAGCATGCTTGAGTTATTTATGAGAGAATATTCAGTTATCTGAAGTACACTAGTTACATGCATTCATACATTAACTGACTGAACTCACAATCAGTTCCACAAACTATTGGAACTAATCTAACTGGACTTAACTCAGTTAACTGAGCTAACTAATTACAAATCAAAGTACAACTCATCCTGATTTCCTTAATTAAGGGATAACTTCCTCAATCAAAGGGAAAATTGTTGCATGTCTTCACATAGACTTCGTGTTTGATTTTCGCCAACTAATTAACTCAAGATGAATTAACTAATTATTTTTCAAATAGCTGCTAAGATCAAATTCGAATTTTAGTTCTCAATTTTAGTTCAGGGACTAACTAAAATTGGAATATATCCCGAAATGCTATTTATAGCAATGCTATGTTTAGCACTTCTATATTTAGCATTTCTTATTGCTATTTTCAACACTCACTCTCAAAAAGAAAGGGATTATCTGTCACCCCAATCCTGTCTCTGTGGAACTCGAATTTGCATTTTGATAATGCCTTAGTCAAAATATTTGCATCCTATTCCTCTGTCGAAACATATAGCAACAACATGATCCTCTTCACCACACAGTCTCGAAGATTATGATACCGGATATTGATGTGCTTGGACCTGTCATGAAATATTGGATTCTTAGAGAGTTTGATACAACTCTGATTATCACAATAGATCACAATTGGATCCATCCTCTGCTCAAACAATCCAACTAGAATTTTCCGCATCCAAATGGCCACACATGCTGTCTGATTGGTAGCCATGTATTAAGCCTTTGCTGAGCTAAGTGCAATTGACCTCTATTTCCTACTGTACCAAGAAACTACAGCTGAACCAAGGTTGAAAATTCCTCCTGAAGTGCTCTTCCGATCTGATGGACTCCCTGTCCAATCTGCATCTGTGAAGCCCTGAAGCTTCACTCCCTTTGTCTGTTTGTACCATAATCCATACTGAGATGTGCCTCTAAGGTATCTCAACACATGCTTCACTGCCTTCCAAAATAGATTGGTAGGCTAAACCATAGCTTGACTTAGGTGGTTCACCGTAAAGCACAAATCTAGTCGTGTGTTCACTAAATACATCATGAACCCACAAGCTGCCGATAAAAAGTAGCAACTACTACCTCACCTGAAGTAGCATCCTCCTTCCTCCAGTTGCTTGCTAGAGGATTCTGCATGGGCTTGCACTTCTCCATGTGAATCTCCTGAGTATCTCATTGGCATACTTGCCTTGAGACACAAAAACTTCCCCATCCTTCTGCCACATTTCCATGCCTAGAAAGTGGTGCATAAGACCCATGTCTTTCATCTCAAACTCTCTTGCAAAGTCCACCTTGCAAGGCTTAATCAATTGATCATCACCTGTCAATATCAGATCATCAACATAAAAAATAATGATCAATGGCTTACCTTCTACCATGATGTGGTAAAGGTTCAATTCCGCTTCACTCTTTGTGAAGCCCAACCTGGTGAAATAGTTGTTGATCTTGGTGTACCAAGCATGAGGTGTTTGCTTTAGCCTGTACAAAGCTCTCTTGAGTCAGCACACATGCGACTCATAATTGAAGGTCTGAAAACCTTCTAGTTGCTCTATGTACACCTCTTCCTCAAGCTTGCCATCCTTCTACCACACTTCCATGCCTATAAAGTAGTGCATAAAACCCATGTCTTTCATCTCGAACTCTATTGCAAGGTCCACCTTGCAAGACTTAATCAATTGATCATCACCTATCAATATCAAATCATCAACATAAAGAACAATGATCAATGGCTTACCTTCTACCATGATGTGGTAAAGGTTCGCATCCGCTTCACTCTTTGTGAAGCCCAACCCAGTGAAATAGTTGTTGATCTTTGTATACCAAGCATGAGGTGTTTGCTTCAGCCTGTACAAAGCTCTCTTGAGTCAGCACACATGCGACTCACAATTGAAGGTCTCAAAACCTTCCGGCTGCTCTATGTACACCTCTTCCTCTATCTTGCCATTAAGGAATGCAGTCTTCACATCCATCTGATGGATCTTCCAACGCATCTGTGCTGATAGTGCCAACATCGATATGATAGATGAGTACCTTGCTACAGGAGAAAAAGTCTCATCATAGTCGATTCCCTCAACCTGTGAGAAACCACAGGCAACAAACCTTGCCTTATGTTTCTCCACACTACCATGAGCTACTTGCTTTACCTTGTAAAGCCTTCAAGAACTCACCACTGGCTTGTCCTCTGGTCTTGGGACAACATCCCAAACACTATTATGAACTATGGAGTCGTACTCCTCCACCATAGCATCAACCCAAACTGGCAACTGCATTACTTCCTCAAAGGAAGATGGTTCGGTCTCTACACACTCCCCAATAAGGGCCATGTAACCAGTGTACCGCTCAGGTAATCTCCTCTATATGTGATGAGAAGATGGCTGTCCCACATTCTCTCTTGCATCCATCACCAATCTGTCAGCTTCCCTTGAGCGTTTTTGCCGATCTCTGGAAGACTCTGCATGAGTGGATGTCTCCACTCCTAGATCCTCTGCATGTAGCTGCTCTACATCAGTCTGAGGCTCCTCCTCCTTAGGAACCAAAAGTTCCTCTGCATGCAACTTGAGCTCCCTCTCAAGGGAAACTCGCATGGCCTTCTGCTCATTGAACTTCAGATCTCTGCGTACCACTGTCCTTTGACTGGTAGGTAAGAACACCCGATAGTTGTGAGGTGTATCAACGTACCCCAAAAATATCCCCAACTCAGTTGTTGGCTCTATATTCTTCTAGGCATCTTTAGTCACATGGAAATAAATCGATGATCCAAAGATCCTAAAGTGACTCACATCTAGTCTCTTCCCAGAGAAGGCCTCCACTGGTGTCTTCATCCCCAGTATATGATGTGGGCTTCTATTCTGCAAGTATATTGTTGTATTGCATGCCTTAGCCCACAAATGAAGTGGTAGGCCTTGGTCATGCAGCATCGCTCGAGCTACTCACACAATTGTTTTGCTCTTCCTTTCGGCCACCCCATTTTGCTGTGGGTTATGGGGTTCCATCAACTGTCATTTAATTCCTTCTGTTGCGTAGAAGTCCTTAAACTGTTGAGAGACATACTCTCCACCATTGTCGCTTCATAAGGCCCTTATTTTCTTTCCAGATTCTTTCCTAACCAAGGCTTTGAACTCACAAAACCTTGAGAAGGTTTGATCCTTCTTTTGCATGAAGTAGATCCAACATCTATGATAAAAATCATCAATGAAAATAACATAGTACCTTTGTTTAGCGGTGGAGGCTATCAAGAATGGTCAACACACATATGTATGAACTTTCTCCAGG
The DNA here is from genome assembly GCA_000404065.3 of Pinus taeda. Lineage (NCBI taxonomy): Eukaryota > Viridiplantae > Streptophyta > Pinopsida > Pinales > Pinaceae > Pinus > Pinus taeda. The sequence goes on along the minus strand of APFE031603556.1, from coordinate 77,753 downwards.
ATTGCTCTAGCTCGACTATCTCGATCCTAAAAGGAAGATTTTGCATACTTACCCAAGGTACAACCTTTGCATGTATCCACTTGCTCCAGTTTACCCTTGGGAAGTCCGGTAGAAATCTGCTGCATGATCTTCAAGGCCCCATGGTGCAAGTGGCCTAGTATTCTATGCCATAGCTCGCAAATTTCTTAGCTTTGCACCAACTATGCTTTGAAACTCAATGCAACACAGTCATCTACCTCTAGCTTGTAGAGATTCTTAACTCAAATCCCAATCCTCTTGGTCTGTTCAGTGCCGATGTGTCTCAGGAATGCCTTTCCTTTACTACTACATCATAGCCTTTGTCTTCTAACATTGCGATGGACACCAGGTTCTTCTTTAGTCCACGCACATACTTTACATCAGTAAAGGGTGAGAGGAGCTCCATGCTCCCTCTGAAACACAACTTGTACCTTCACCTGAAACACGGTACTTTCCATCATTTCCCATCTCTATGTGCATTTGGAGGTCCTTCTCCTCCAAGGTACTGAATAAAATCTTGTCGTCAGTCATGTGGAATGAGGCTCCACTATCCAGGTATCAAACACAACCCACCATTGATGAAACCATGCATGCGATGAGGGTGAAATCCAATTTGAACTGTGAGGCCAGTGCCTCACCATCTGATCATTTCAAGGATCCCTTCTTTGATTTCTTCTGTGGATAATTTGTTGCATAATGGCCCACCTCATGACAATTAAAGCAACGCACTTTAGATTTGTCAATATTCTTCCCACCATGGGAAGAAATCTATTTGGAATGGGAAGCCTTCCCTTTCCATTTCCTTGCCTTACTCGCTAAGGCTAGATTTTATTCATCATCATGCTTTGATGAAGATCCATCTTTGGTGCTTCTCCCAATCTCCTCCTACATCAGAACCGACCATAGTCATTCCTAATCTGGTAGTTTCTCTCTTCCATTTACTGAGTCTTGGTAGCTATGCCAGCTCTTAGGAAGACCAAGGAGAGTAAGACTTACCATGTCATCATTGTCTGTCTTGATTCCTACACTTCCAATCTCATCCCTGTAGGTGGTGAGCTTGTTCAAATATGTAGAGATCGTGTCGCCCTTTTCACACTTGATTTTCCGAAGCTTGTCTTTTAGCGTCAGCTTCCTCTGATCACTGTTGTTCTGATATAGATCCTTCAATGTTTTCTACATTCAAAACAATGTCTCCTTCCCATGAAGACTCAAGACAATGTGGTCTCGAACTCCCTCTGGAAGAATCCTCCTCGCTCTAGCCACACATTTCTTCCATTCCACAAATTCTTGGGCATTAGTTGCTGCTAGCTTGGGGACTTCTTGATCAATGAAGTCCTTCGAATCATTGTCCTCTAATACCTCTTCCATGAAATCCTTCCAGGCTATATAATTCAAGCTGCCATCTAGGGCATAGTTGAGTCTCAAACCGTTGAATGCCATTGGTGAAATTTGAAATGTGATAAGAATTTGATTTCTATAATCAAGAACTTCAACCTTCAAATCTCTCCCTTCTTTGTATATTGTTCTCTGCTTTGATCACCTTTGTTCTGATACCATGTAGAAATTCTCACTGTAGATCACCTGCTAATGCAATATACTAAAGCAAAATACTTGATCTACTTCTATAAATAGAGAATGAGAAATCATTCACACATGAACACAGACGAATACTATGGGGAAAGCCTTAGCTAAAGCCCCCAATATTTGTATTATCATACAAGTAGAAATATCTCCGGATTACACAAAGCTTTAGCTCACAAGCTATCCAGCTCTTAGCACAATCCCTCAATGTTGCTCATAGACTGAATAGACACAACATATTCTTTCCCTTAGTCCTCCAAGCCTCCTATTTCCTTGCACAGTTTCTCTTGGGTCCTTTGGCTTCCACTTGTGTGAATTCACCTCTCACACAACTCGCCAAACTCAGAAATAACTACACAATCCTCAAGGAATGAATTCCTTCTGCATGCAAGAGATATCCTCAATGGAATATTCCTGCAACTAATAGTACACTGTCCCATCCTTTGATCTCAACTGGGTCTCTGACTTAACTGGCATGCTTGAGTTATTTATGAGAGAATATTCAGTTATCTGAAGTACCCTAGTTACATGCATGCATGCATTAACTGAATGAACTCACAATCAGTTCCACAAACTGTTGGAACTAATCTAACTGGACTTAACTCAGTTAACTGAGCTAACTAATTACAAATCAAAGTACAACTCATCCTGATTTCCTTAATTAAGGGATAGCTTCCTCAATCAAAGGGAAAACTGTTGCATGTCTTCACATAGACTAAGAGTTTTATTTTCTCCAACTAATTAACTCAAGATGAATTAACTAATTATTTTTCAAATAGCTGCTAAGATCAAATTCGAATTTTAGTTCTCAATTTTAGTTCAGGGACTAACTAAAATTGGAATGTATCCCGAAATGCTATTTATAGCAATGCTATTTTTAGCACTTCTATATTTAACATTTCTTATTGCTATTTTCAACACTCCCTCTCAAAAAGAAAGGGATTATCTGTCACCCCAATCCTGTCTCTGTGGAAATCGAATTTGCATTTTGAGAATGCCTTAGTCAAAATATTTGCATCCTATTCCTCGGTCGAAACATATAGCAACAACATGATCCTCTTCACCACACAGTCTCGAAGATTATGATACCGGATATGGATGTGCTTGGACCTGTCACGAAATACTGGATTCTTAGAGAGTTTGATACAAATCTGATTATTGCAATAGATCATAGTTGGATCCATACTCTGATCAAACAATCCAACAAGAATTTTCCACATCCAAATGGCCTCACATGCTGCCTGATTGGCAGCCATGTATTCATCCTTTGCGAAGCTAAGTGCAACTGACCTCTATTTCCTGCTGTACCAAGAAACTGCAGCTGAACTAAGGTTGAAAATTCCTCCTAAAGTGCTCTTCCGATCTGATGGACTGCCTGCCCAATCTGCATCTGTGAAGTCATGAAGCATCACTCCCTCTGTTCGTCTGTACCATAATCCATACTGAGATGTGCCTCTGAGGTATCTCAGCACATGCTTCGTTGCCTTCCAAAACAACTTGGTAGGCTGAACCATAGCTTAACTCATCTGGTTCATCACAAAGCACAAATCTAGTCATGTGTTAACTAAATACATCAATGAATCCACAAGCTGCCGATAAATAGTAGCAGCTACTATCTCACCTGAAGTAGCATCATCCTTCCTCCAGTTATCTAGTAGAGGAGTCTGCATGGGCTTGTACTTATATTGTGGAATGTCCTGAGTATCTCATTGGGGTACTTGCCTTGAGACACAAATACTTTCCCATCCTTCTGCCACACTTCCATGCCTAGAAAGTAGTGCATTAGACCCATGTCTTTCATCTCGAACTCTCTTGCAAGGTCCTCCTTGTAAGACTTGATCAACTGATCATCACCTGTCAATATCAGATCATCAACATAAAGAACAATGATCAACGGCTTACCTTTTACCATGATGTTGTAAAGGTTCACATCCGCTTCACTCTTTGTGAAGCCCAACTCAGTGAAATAACTGTCGATCCTAGTGTACCAAGCACGAGGTGCTTGCTTCAGCCCGTAGAAATATCTCTTGAGTCGGAACACATGTGACTCACGATTGAAGGTCTCGAAACCTTCCAGATGCTCTATGTACACCTCTTCCTCAATCTTGTCATTGAGGAATGCAGTATTCACATCCATTTGATGGATCTTCCAACCCATCTGCGTTGATAGTGCCAACATCAATCTAATAGATGAGTACCTTACTACAGGAGAAAAACTCTCATCATAGTCGATCCCCTCAACCTGTGAGAAACCACGGGCATCAAACCTTGCCTTATGTTTCTCCACACTGCCATCAGCTACTTGCTTCACCTTGTAAAGCCGTCGAGAACTCACCACTAACTTATCCTCCGGTCTTGGGACAACATCCCAAACACTGTTCCGAACTATGGAGTCGTACTCCTCCACCATAGCATCAACCTACACTGGCTTTTGCATTGCTTCCTCAAAGGAAGATGGTTCGGTCTCTATACACTCCCCAACAAGGGCCATGTAACTAGTGTACCGCTCAGGTGATATCCTCTATCTACGTTGAGAAGATGGATTTCCCACATTCTCTCTCACATCCATCATCAATCTATAAGCTTCCCTTGAGCGTTTCCACCCATCTCTAAAAGACTCTGGATGAGTGGATGTCTCCACTCCTGGATCCTATGCATGTGGTTGCTCCGCATTAGTTTGAGGCTCCTCCTCTGCATGCATCTTGAGCTCCCTCTCAAGGGAAAATCGCATGGCCTTCTACTCGTTGAACTTCAAATCTCTACATACCACTGTCCTCTAACTGGTAGGTAAGAACACCCGATAGTTGTGGGGTGTATCAGTGTACCCCACAAGTATCCCCAACTCAGTTGTTGGCTCTATCTTCTTCCAGGCATCTTTGGTCACATGGGAATAAACCGATGATCCAAAGATCCTGAAGTGACTCACATTTGGTCTCTTCCCAGAGAAGGCTTCCATTGGTCTCTTCATCCCCAGTATACGATGCAGGCTTCTACTCTGCAAGTATACTGCTGTATTGCATGCCTCAGCCCACAAATGAAGTGGTAGGCCTTGGTCATGCATCATCGCTCGAGCTACTCCCACAATCGTTTTGTTCTTCCTTTTAGCCGCCCCATTCTGCTATGGATTATGGGGTGCTATCAACTTTCGTTTAATTCCTTCTGTTGCACAGAAGTCCTTAAACTATTGAGAGACATGCTCTCCACCATTATCGCTTCGCAAGGCCCTTATTTTCTTTCCAAATTCTTTCTTAACCAAGGCTTTTAACTCACAAAACCTTGAGAAGGTTTGATACTTCTTCTGCATGAAGTAGATCCAACATCTACGAGAAAAATCATCAATGAATATAACATAGTACCTTTGTTTAGCGGTGGAGGCTATTAAGAATGGTCCACACACATTTGTATGAACTCGCTCCATGATTGCTCCAGCTCAACTATCTCGATCCTGAAAGGAATATTTTGCATAATTACCCAAGTTACAACCTTTGCATGTATCCACTTGCTCCAATTTACCCTTGGGAAGTCCAGTAGAAATCTGTTGCATTATCTTCAAGGCCCCATGGTGCAAGTGGCCCAATCTTCTATGCTATAGCTCGCCAATATCTTGGCTTTGCACCAACTATGCTTTGGAACTTAATGCAACACAGTCATCTACCTCCAGCTTGTGGAGATTCTTAACTCCAATCCCAATCCTCTTGGTCTGTCTAGTACCAATGTGTCTTAGGAATTCTTTTCCTTTACTAAAGACTACATCATAGCTTTTGTCTTCCAACATTGCGACCGACACCAGGATCTTCTTCAGTCCATGCACATACTTTACATCAATCGGGGAGAGAGGATCTCCATGCTCTCTCTGAAACACAACTTGTACCTTCACCTGAAACATGGTACTTTCCAACATTTCCCATCTCTATGCGCATGTGGAGGACCTTCTCCTCCATGGTACTAAATAAACTCTTGTCACTGGTCATGTGGAATGAGGCTCCACTATCCAGGTACCAAACACAACCCACCATCGATGAAACCATGCATGCGATGAGGGTGAAATCCAATTCAAACTATGAGGCTAGTGCCTCGCCATCTGATCCTTTCGAGGATCCCTTCTTGGATTTCTTTTGTGGACAATTTGTTCATAATGGCCCACCTCATGACAATTAAAGCAATGTACTTTAGATTTGTCAATCTTCTTCCCACCATGGGAAGAACTCGATTTGGAATGGGAAGCCTTCCCTTTCCCTTTCCTCGCCTTACTAGCTAAGGCTAGATTTTCTTCATCATCATGCTTTAATGAAGATCCATCTCTGGTGCTTCTCCTGATCTCCTCCTGCATTAGATCCGACCATACTTGTTCCCAATCTGGTAGTTTTTCTCTTCCAATTACTGAGTCTTGGTAGCTATACTAGCTCTTAGGAAGACCGAGGAGAGCAAGACTCACCATGTCATCATCGGCTATCGTGATTCCTATGCTTTGAAGCTCATCCCTGCAGGTGGTGAGCTTGTTCAGATATGTAGAGATCGTGTTGCCCTTTTCTCACTTGATTTTCCGAAGCTTGTCTTTTAGCACCAACTTCCTCTGATTGCTGCTATTTTGATATAGATCCTTCAATGTTTTCCACATTGAAAATGGTGTCTCCTTCCCATGGAGACTCGAGACAATGTGGTCTTGAACTCCCTCCAGAAGAATCCTCGTCGCTCTAGCCACACATTTCTTCCATTCCGCTAATTCTTTGGCATTAGCTACTATTGGCTTGGGGACTTCTTGACCAATGAAGTCCTTCAAACCGTTTTCCTCTAATACCACTTCCATGCAATCCTTCCAGGCTATATAACTCGAGCTGCCATCTAGGGCATACTAGAGTCTCAAACCGTTGAATGCCATTGGTGAAATTTGAGATGTGATAAGAATTCAATTTCTATAATCAAGAACTTCAACCTTAGAACTTCTCCCTTCTTTGTACACTGTTCTCTGCTTTGATCACCTTTGATCTGATACCATGTAGAAATTCTCACTGTAGATCACCTAATAATGCAATATACTAAAGCAAAATACTTGATCTACTTCTATAAACAAACTTGCGGAAGCTTAATCGATTTTGAGCAAGATCAAATAGAACACATATAATAGAGAATGAGAAATCAATCACACATGAACACAGAAGAATACTCTGGGGAAAGCCTCAGCTAAAAACCCTGATCTCTGTATTATCATATAAGTGGAAATATCTCCGGATTACACAAAAGCTTTAGTTCACAAGCTATCCAGCTCTCAGTACAATCTCTCAATGCTGCTCATAGACTGAATAGACACAACATATGCCTTCCCTCAGTCCTCCAAGCCTCCTATTTCCTTGCACAGTTTCTCTTGAGTCCTCTAGCTGCCACCTGTGTGAATTCACCTCTCACACAGCTCACTAAACTCATAAATAAATGCTCAATCCTCAAAGAATGAATTCCTTCTGCATGCAAGAGATATCCTTAATGGAATATTCCTGCAACTAATAGTACATTGTCCCATCCTCTGATCTCAATTGGGTCTCTGACTTAACTGACATGCATGAGTTATTTATGAGAGAATATTTAGTTATCTGAAGTACACTAGTTACATGCATGCATGCATTAATTAACTGAACTCATAATCAGTTCCACAAATTGTTGGAACTAATCTAAATGGGCTTAACTCAGTTAACTGAGCGAACTAATTACAACTCAAAGTACAACTCATCCTGATCTCCTTAATTAAGGGATAACTTCCTCAATCAAAGGGAAAATTGTTGCATGTCTTCACATAGACTTTATGTTTGATTTTCTCCAACTAATTAACTCAAGATGAATTAATTAATTATTTTTCAAACAACTGCTAAGATCAAATTCGAATTTTAGTTCTCAATTTTAGTTCAAGGACTAACTAAAATTGGAATGCATCTTGAAATGCTATTTATAGCAATGCTATTTTTAGCACTTCTATATTTATCGTTTCTTGTTGCTATTTTCAACATCGAATAGGAGTTGAAATCAACATCTACACTGAAATCAATGCATCTAGTGCAAGTGATCAAATAGGATTAGAAACCAATATCTACATTGAAACCAATGCTTGAGTGTAAGCAATCAAATAGGAGTTCAAATCAACATCTACACTGAAATCAATGCATATAGTGTAAGGTATTAAATAAGATTAGAAATTGACATCTACATTGAAATCAATGCACCTAGTATAAACGATCAATTAGTATTAGAAATCAACAACTAGACTAAAATCAAAACATAGAAGTTAGATCTAGAAATTCATGAATATTTTGGTTCTTCACTAAAATAGATGTTTATCTCCCTCCACCTTCCATTCCGCGTTTATCTCCCTCCCTCTCTTCTCTCCCTCACCCTCCCTCTCTCCCCCATCCAAGGAAAATTTTGAGGATGAAAGTTTCTCTTAAAGTTTAGAAATCTTGGTGAATCTTACTAGCCTCTAATATGCAAATTATAAAATGTTTTGCGATATTTTTGTAAAATTATTTAGATTTATAATGATTTTATTAGTCTATATAAAATTTTAGCTATTTTTAAGGTAAAATAATTTTATACTACCAAATGTGGGTGAATCATTTTTAGAAAAAAATGGAAATTGATGAATCCTTTTTTTGGAAAAAACATGGAAAATTAGTCTATCTGCGAATATTAGCCCCTAAAATTTTCCCTGACCCCATCTCTCTCTCTCCGCCTCTCCTTCCTTTTCTCTATCTTTCTATTAGTCCCTCTATTCCCCTATCATCTATATTTATACCTCCCTCCTTCTCTCCTTTATTTGTATCTCTACATCATCCCCCTAAACACCAATCTCTCTCTCTCTCTCTCCTCTCTCTCTCTCTCTATATATATTATATATTTATATATATATAATATTATATATATATATATATATCTCACTTCCTCCCTCCCTCTCTTTGTCTCTCTCTCTTATTCCCTCTCGACCCTTCCATCTATATTCTCTATCTCCACACTCTCTCTCCATATTTATCTATATATCTATCTATCTATCTCTCGCTCTTCCTCTCCTCTTTATATCTCCCCCCCTCTCTCTACCCCCTCCATGCATATATTTAATCTCCCATTGTCTCCTCTACCTCAATCCCCAAACATACACTCTCTCTCCATATCTAAGTCTCTTTCTCTCTCCCCCCTCTCTTCCCCCTTCTTCTCTCCTCTTTCCTCTCTCTCTCTCTCCCTGTCTTCCACTTCTCTCTTCATATTCCCTCTCTCTGCCTCTCTCTTCTTCCCTCTCTCCCCCCTCCATCTATATCTATATCTCCCCTTGTCTCTCCTTTTCGCCCCCAAAACATACACACTCTCTCTCCATATTTATCTCGCTATCCCTCCTTCTTCCTCTCCCTCTCTCTCTTCCCCTTCTCTCTCTATATTCCCCTTGTCTCCATCTCTCTCTATCTCTCTTCCCTTTATCTCCTTTCTCTCTCACCATCTTTCCATCTCTCCCTTGTCACTCCCTCTCCCTGTCCACCTTTCTCTCTCTATGTCTTTCATCCACTTCCAACTCCATCTCTCTCTCTCCCTTGTCTCCCCTCTCTCAAATCCTCTCTCTCTTCCATCCTATCTCTTCTCCCACCTCCCTCTCTCTCCATCCTCCAACTTTGTCACTATCTCCCTCCCTCTCTCCTTCCCACTCTCCCCCTCTCTCCCCCCTCCATATCTATGTCTCCCTATCTCTCTCTTCCCCTTCTTTCACCATCTCTACCCTATCATTTTCTCTCTCTTCCCTCACCTCCTCTCTCCCTCATTCCATCTTCATCTCTCCTTTGTCATTCCCTTTCTCTCCACCTCTATCCTTCAATTACTTTGTTCTTCCCTCCCTCTCTTTCCCCTTCCAAATCCATCTCTCTTCCTCCATCTCTTCCTTCCTCTCTCTCCTTGTCTCTCCCACCTCTATGTCTCTCTCCCCCACTCTAACCCCCCTATTTCACACACTCTCTCTCAAATATGATCCCATTCTATTGTATTTAAGTATCTAAATTTTAAAAAAAGAAAAAAAGAAAAAAAAGAAAAAAAAACATAATTGGTTATAAATTATTAAACCTATATTTTTGGATCAATCATGTCAAAGAAAATACAATAATAAAAAACTTAAAAGAATCATGCACTATCTTTCCTCTATCATTGTTTGTCACTTTGCTTTCTCTCTTTGCTTGGATCCTTGGTTAAGATGCATCTATCCCAGTTCTTTTATAATATTATTTATATTATATATAAATTTCACATATGTATACATAAAAGAATTCTCACTTTTAATTTATTAAAACCTCGATTTAATCTCTATGTGAATATTTTTTTAATCTCTATGAGAATATACCTCAAAAGTAATTATAACAATTTTCTTTTAGATTTAATTATAAAATGTTATAAAATTAAATTAAAATAAAGAATTTGTAAAATATTTTGATTTTGAAATAAGTTATGGTTTTTTGGCATGTGGTATTGATAAGTTATGGTATTGGCCCATGATATTGTAACAAAATAATTAAAAGCCTATATCCATGACTTAATAATCAAAATCCTAGATGGTCCATGGTATTGATAAACCATGGAATTAGTCCATGGTATTATTAGTTTATTCCCCCCTCTCCCTCCATCTCTCTATATTTCTCTTGGGTATTGGCCCATGGTATTGTAAAAAATCTTATTTAGAAGCTAATAATATCCATGGTAAATATTCATAATTGAAAGTCATGTTATAATGTAAATATTAAATTTGTCTCTTTCATTAATTAAATTTAAAAATGGTTATGGTAAAATGGATGTTAATTTATAAGTACTATTTATATGTTATATATTTTAATGTGATATGTATATTATATTTTCTTTTATCTAAAAAAAATTGTTTTGTAAATTTATTAATAAAAAACAAAATTACAATATTGAATTTAAAAAACATCTTATGTCTCACATCTCACATCTAACGCTCACCCAGGTGCAATTAATATTTTCTAAAATATTAAATATCACATCCATATTAAGCATAGAAAGAATAACAAAATCTCTCTCATTTAGAAAGTAACTACTAATGGAATAAGAATTCTTTACAATCTCTCCATATATGTTTGAGGTTATTTTTTTTTTACTCACTTATTGAAACATTTTATTTATAAACATGCCAAACTTTTCTTTGTTAATGATATTTTTAAAATCTTATATATCAACTCCATATTAAAAATAAAATAAATCACACATACCCTAGTTATGGAAAGGGAAAATAAAATAAAATTTTAATTTAATTTACTTTATTTTTATCTATATAAAGTAGATATAAAATTATGAAATATTTTAGTTGTGGTTGACAGTAAAATAATTTTTGTTATTAATATTTTTTTTGTTTTAAATATCACATGTAAATTGAATGTAGAATGAATTACACATCATGTAGTATTAATAATACCATTTCCTATAATCTCCTTGAAAAAATTATATAGGAAAATACATTTCTTCCTCACACTAAAAGATAATTTAGATAATTTTATTTCTATTTTTTACCTTTAAGGAAAATTTTGAAGATGAAAATAAAAGAACTATGAGGGTGAGTTGCATCTCCTTTGATCCACCTTACACAATACCAAATGCTCGATTGGGAGACGCTCAAAGTCCAGAGTAATTGATTGCTTAATTGGGCTCATTTGTAACTGGGTTGATTGCTTATGAGGTCACGATATACATTATCCTAACGATATAATTTAGAAATATATTGATAATGTTTTCGAATGCAGCGATTTTGGCCCAATTAATTGATAGTGTTTTCGAATGCAGCGACTTTGGCCCAATTAAAATCAAGTCAAGGCAAGGCCGAAGGCCCAGTTTTGGTTTCATGAAATCGTTGTTTTATTTAAATATATAAAGCCATACAATTGTATTGAAGATTTTTTCTGGCATCATCATTGTAACATTTGGGAAATATATTTGTGTGGGAGAGCGTAGGTTGTTTATACTTCATGTCAGTGACTTTTCAATGAGTATTAACATTGATTGAATTGAATTAATTACTAGTCAAATTTCATTATATTGGGTAAGATAGACATTTTTATTTTTGTTTCTCACTCTTACTTGCTCTCCATTTTAGTAGAAATTATGTTTCTTTTACCTAATTTGTTCTGCGGTTTCGTTGCATTGATATTTTATAATTTGAATAAAAGTTTTCAAGATTGGAATTGGGTTTGTATATTCATATGAGAAATTTTTATGAATTCAAATTTGTAGATTAATTTAAGACAAAGGTCCTATACTTAAAATCTATCTTAACAACAACAAAAGTTTTTTATGATTTGACCAAAGGTTTTCAAGATTGGAGTTATGTTTGTATATTCATATAAGAAACTTTTATGAATTTGAATTTGTAGATTAATTTAAGATAAAGGTCCATGTTTAAAAATTTACCCAACAACAACAACAATGATTTCTCTTTCACTCAAAGCATGCTACATTTACATTTAAATTTTAGATCACCTATGCTCTTCCTTACGATGTTTCCTTTGCAACATGTTGTGCAACTGCTATTTTAAATATTTTTAAATCTAATGTTACATGATAAAATCTATGTTACAATAAAGTTTGTTAGCAAAGGTAATAAAGTTTGTTTGGGTCTTGATCCATGACCTAGAAGTGGCCTTTTTCATGTCTTACCTTCCCCTTTGATTGACTGGCTTTGGGATTGGGGCTTCAACAAGCTTGCTCATATTGCAAACCCAAATCTTGAGATATTTCTTCATTTTGGCATCAAGGATGGTTGTCAGCTGAATAATTGGGTATGGATGACAATTTCGAGGTTTCTTGGCTGAATATATATAGGCCCTTGTTAGGCCCTTGTTGATGGTCGCATTCATCTGAAAAACATACCAAATGAATTTATTTGGGTTTTTTCCCTTAATGGTTCTTATATTCCAAAATTGAGTTTCATTTATCTTATAGTTTAATATTTTGATATAGATCCAAAATGGTGGTGGAAGGAAATCTGGAAAACAAAATGCCCTCGAAAATCTAAAATATTTATTTGATGTCTCATGATAAATAAGGTTACCAAATGAATTTATTTGGGTTTTTTCCCTTAATGGTTCTTATATTCCAAAATTGAGTTTCATTTATCTTATAGTTTAATATTTTGATATAGATCCAAAATGGTGGCGGAAGGAAATCTGGAAATCAAAATGCCCTCGAAAATCTAAAATATTTATTTGGTGTCTCATGATAAATAAGGTTACCAAATGAATTTATTTAGGTTTTTTCCCTTAATGGTTCTTATATTCCAAAATTGAGTTTCATTTATCTTATAGTTTAATATTTTGATATAGATCCAAAATGGTGGTGGAAGGAAATCTGGAAATCAAAATGCCCTCGAAAATCTAAAATATTTATTTGGTGTCTCATGATAAATAAGGTTCTTACATGGGGAATTCTCCAATGGAGTTCCAAATGTGGTATGGAGTGGTGTTTCTTCTCTCAAAACAATGAGGAATGTGCTCAACATGTTTTCTTGGAATGTCCTTTTTTGCAGAAGGTTTGGAATGTATGCAAATCTTTATTGGGTCATTCAATATCTTAGTCTCTTTCAAATATGGAGGTGACCTAGCATTTGTGATACTCCAATCATCTAAACATGCCTTTAAAAGTTCTTCCCCTATTAATATGTTGATGGACTTGCCTCACTCAGAATAGGGTTGTCTTTTAGGATAAGGATGTGAATCCTTCATACATTGTTGATTTTGCTTTAGTCTTTCTCATGTCTTGCCTTACTCTTCGATTGACTAGCTTTGGGATTGGGGCTTCAACAAGCTTTCTCATATTGCAAGCCCATATCTTTCTTCATTTTGGCATCAAGGATGGTTTGGCTGAATAATTGGGTATGGATGATGATTTCGAGGTTTCTTGGCTGAATTATATACAGGCCCTTATTGATGCTCACATTCATCTGATAAACATACCAGATGAATTTTTTTGGGTTTTTTCCCTTAATGGTTCTTACAGTCCAAAATTGGGTTTCATTTATCTTATAGTTGAATATTTTGATATAGAGCCAAAATGGTGGTGGAAGGAAATCTGGAAATCAAAATGTCCTCCAAAATCTAAAATATTTATGTGGTATCTCATGATGAATAAGGTGCCTACATGGAACAGTCTCCAATGGAGTTCTAAATGTGGGGTATGGAGTGGTGTTTTTTTTTCAAAAAAATCTCCAAAATCTAAAATATTTATGTGGTATCTCATGATGAATGAGGTGCCTACATGGGACATTCTCCATTGGAGTTCTAAATGTGGGGTATGGAGTGGTGTTTTTTTTCAAAAAAATGAGGAATGTGCTCAACATGTTTTCGTGGAATGTCCTTATTTTTATTTATTTTTTATTTCTCAGAATGTTAGGAATATATGCGGAATATATGCAAATCTGTATTGGGTCATTCAATATCTTGGTATGTTTCCAACATGGAGATGACCTAGAATTTGTGGTACTCCAATCCTCTAAACATGTCTTTCAAAGTTCTTCCCTTATTAATATGCTGAGAGGTTTTCCTCGCTCGAAATAGGGTTGTCTTATTGAATAAGGATGTGAATCATTCATGCACTATTGATTTTTCTTTAGTCACTTTGAACCATTTTCATTGGGAAAAATTGTTTGTTTCCCATAGAATTATCACTCCATAAATTACTAATCAAACCAAGATATGGGGTTACTTTGATGGTGCATCAATTGAAAATGGTCAGATTCCTATCTTCAATTCACTTATTTTAAATTAAGATGGGTTTTTCAATCAACAAAGTAGTTAGTCACTTTGAACCATTTTCACTGGGAAAAATTGTTTGTTTCCCATAGAATTATCACTCCATAAATTACTGATCAAACCAAGATATTGGGTTACTTTGACGGTGCATCAATTGAAAATGGTTAGATTCCTATCTTCAATTCACTTATTTTAAATTAAGATGGGTTTTTCAATGAACAAAGTAGAACTTCTTACCTGCAAAAATTGCCATTGTTTGCAAAGGGAGAAATGTGTTGACAAATTCATATTTTTGGAGACTCAAAGCTCACAATCAATTGGGTCAATGGTGTTCTTTCTTGTGGTAATAATTTTTGAGGCCTATTATTGAGGAGATTTCTCATATTATTGGTTCTTTCACACATTTTTCATGTTCACATGTATACAGGGAAAGGAATCAGGACACTGACAATTTATCTAAAGTTGGCATCCATATGGAGAAGGATATTTGGATGATAGTTGAAGAGAAAAATGGACACATTAAAGAGTTTCAAAGGTGCGTGCTACAAGTTCATCTCACGAGACCAAGAGTCCCAAGTACATGATTTTAATATTTCTTTACAGGATTCAGCATGCTTATCCATAGTTTTCTTTATCTTTTGATAGAGACTCTCTCAAGTTCTATGAGGACATTTTTGCTATGTTTATGATTTAATGGAGTTCTTTGTAACTCCATGTACAATTTATTGAAGTTTTTCATTTTCGGTCTTTTTAGTCTTTGATGTTCAGATGTTTATGTTAGTTATATTATCTAGACATTTCAATGTCAATATTTTGTAAGGATTGGTTCTAGTTAGGGAATGGTCTTCCTCCTCTGATATGCTTCTATCCATCTTTTGATTTCTACTGGATTTTCTAGGAATACACTTTCAGTGTATATGCTAAATATATTTTCATCATATCTCTATGAATGAAATTATGTATTTTCACTTTGGAAAAACTATGGAGATTTACCCTTATTTAACCATGGAAATTTTTAATCTATAAAGAAACTTTGTTACAGAACCATGAACCAATGCTATGATATATCACATGTCCAAAAAGTCATAACTCACTTCATACAACTTGTTCATATGACATTTCTTAATTAATAAATTTAATTAAAAGTACAAAAATGACATAATTACTTTGGAGATAAATATCAACCTTTGATTTGTATAAATTACTATGAATATTCTAGAATATTCCATGGAGTTTAAATCCTACCATCCATCTAATAATCATTGATAGTTAAACTAAAATTCTAGAAGCCCTATTCCAAAATAGACACGCCTAATTATCGAAAATTTAACTAGAAAGTGTAAATATAAGTTTTTTTTACTTTCAAATACTTTATCTTTCTCTACCTATATAAAGGTGATATAAAATTATGTTACTTAATATGAACATTTAAATATTTTTGGATTTTTTCATATATATATATATATATGACATTGTAGAATTTTGGGCATTGGGTATAGGTTGTTGGTACTAGGCCAACCCTTAGTATAGACGCACTTAAGAGAACAACATTGTTACTCTAAAGAAATTCAATGTCACTCTCAACCCAAAGTTAAGAGAAAGGTGTTTGCTAATAAGTTAGCCCTCAGTATAGATTCACTTAAGAGCACAACATAGTTACTCTATTCTAGAACATAAACATGTTACTAGTCATGAACCTAGTTAGGGATGATAACAACTATTTCACCCAACCACCCAAGCTAAATTATATATATATATATTACATGCCAACCTTATGTTGTACATGAAATAAATTATACATCTTCTTCATATTGGGTTGTAATATTAAACAATATGGCAAAGTGAACAAATTTAACCCAAATCAAGGTTTTGTAATGCTTTTAATTAAAACAATCAAACATGTATTTTTTGTTTTTGTTTTTTATTATAACCTATATTGTTTTATATTTATTTTTGTTTTTTATTATAACCTTGATCGTTTTCTTATTTAGTGAATATTTTAGTTTTATTTTAAAAGGGGTAACTGTCAACTCCAAGTTGAGCACGGAAAATGAATTACACGTCTCCTTTGGATTGGGTTGGAAGAAATTACACAACTCGGGTTGGAATAAATTACACAACTCTCTCACACAGGGTTGTAGAACTCACTTCTCGGCTCAATCATTGTAATGATATATTGTCGATAAAAAGCCTTACCAAGATGATCTTTTGTCAACAAAAAACATGTCTACACCTTAAATTATAAAGAGGTAGAAAATTAACTTATCCCACAAACAAAAGGATCTTAAAATATAGTTAAACTATGAATTTTAAATTAAAATATTATTATCATACAACTATTCTTTTCTCCATTAAATTAGAGCTATATGATATTATTTCCTTAAGTAATATTAATTCATTTAATTTCAATTAATAAAATAAAAACCAAATAGGTCACCATACCATTAGTGTCATTTATAAGAATGTTGTGATCATCATTATATAAACCACCTCTTTATTGTAAATAAGAAGTTTGAAAACAAAAAGAACAAAACCCTTAAACCTACACTAATTAAAAAGTAATTATAAGCAACCTCAACAAACGATTTATCAAACACATCATCTTTGCTTGCTCAATTGTTAAAGCATCATGACATTCTTAACTTCATCCTTTATATGTTGTGGTATTGCATGATTCCTTCTTCATTTTCTTTATGTTATCCTATATAGGAATGAGCAGGATGTCTATCTCAAGAGGTATACCTTTCAAATCTTTGTAAATCCATGTATGTGCACTTTAATAATCAATCAAAATATCAGGTTTTCATTCCAACAATTCACATTCTTAATTTTGTGGTCTTCATATGCCTAAAATCAAG
Organism: Pinus taeda; assembly: GCA_000404065.3. NCBI lineage: Eukaryota > Viridiplantae > Streptophyta > Pinopsida > Pinales > Pinaceae > Pinus > Pinus taeda. Next base: position 60,532 of record APFE031603556.1, on the reverse strand, counting down.
CACTAGACTAGTCAAATATTCTGATGGACACTTAAATTTTTTGAGGGAAACATATACGTTGTATAAGGGAAATACGAGAGTGTTTTTCTACTAGGAATTCATAATAAGTTTAATTTTCATGTAGAAAAATATGTTTACACATTTTTATACGTTAAATCGATTTTAAGTCACTCATATACCGGGAATTACGAAAGTGTTTTTCTACTTAGGAATTCATAATAGGTTTAATTTTCATGTAAAAAAATTATGTTTACACATTTTTATATGTTAAATTGATTTTAACGGTTGGGAAGGCTTCAATTTTGATCCGAATTTTGGAATACTAAATCTCAATTTCAATATTTTTTTTTGGCATTATTCGACTTATTCAATTGATTCCATTATATATATATAATTTCATGATTTTGGTTAAGGAATAGCAAAATATTTTGTGATTCATGGAATTTTGGCAACCCATGCTATAACATAGGCTTCTATGGCCTCTATTAAATTTAAATTCATCTTAAAACTTCTATCATTTACATTTATGTTACTCATGCATATTATCTTACTGATCTTTGAGGAATAGACTACTATTAGCAACCATGTAAAACAAAGATGTGTGCAAATTATACCATCATCCCCAAGGACGCTATAAGTTTCTTTATATATATATATATAGATCCTTAACTTAGAACTAATATTTCTCAATGTCAATTCTCCTTTTCATATCATACAACCAAGGTTGTGTGAGAAAAATATTGTAACTATGACAATAATGTTAGGGAGGATCCTAAAAAATATTTATTTAGAGAACTAAGGAGTTGTGGAAGTGAAGAACAATGAATTCCAAGAATAGGTAGTGTCAATACATAGGGTAATAGCGCTAAAGTACAAGTGAGTATATCTAAACATATGGATAACACACACAAATTGATTGAATAATGATAGACCAATCCGTAAGATCATATATATTATTTAAAGTATGACTAACTCCCATAGATTAAGAAATATATGCCCAACATTGATCACTTGAGGTCTTCTTACATCTACTTTTTTTCCTCAACTTGTGCACTAGTTGACCTAGTGAGGATCCATAGTGCATCATAGTTGTCTTGACAATATTTTTTATGATTATTTATTATTTATTATGCACTTTATGATGATCTATAGAATATGGTGTTTTGGACTCATTATCCTCTTGTTGACTATTATTGATGTTGACTAATAGGTAACATTGAGACATATGTACTACTTCATGATTACTATGAGTATTATTTTGTAATAATGTTAAGTTTTGATATGTACCTTAATAATGATATATGTATGCATAAATGTATGTATCATTGATGATGTGTATAATAATTGTATATATGTATATGTAAATACATGGAATACATATATGTATATGTATTTTTGTTCTTATGATGCATTTCAATTCACAATGATTATGGTGGCCCACGTTTTATTGACATTGTTGGAAAATACAAAGTTGTTATATGATGAGACTTTTCAGTTTTAAGCACCAACATAAGATCTATAGTGTAAAAAAAACCACACTAGCAATTGCATAACAAGAAAGAAGAGACAATGAAATTACATTGAAAAAAGACTAAGTAGATAAAGAGCCCAATTCAGATTACTTATAAACTCTTGTGTGTATTATTGTTCAAGATGAATACACTTAAATAACCTCCTTAAGTGGTATCCAGTGTGCACTTGGTTGTATTCCAGAGTTCATGCACACTAGAAAATAGAAAGACACTTTCCTTGGTTAGCTAGTAGCCCGAAATTAGAGTAGGAGACCCTAAAATGGACTGAGTGTCTAAAATAGGATTGAATAAATACAAGTGGATTTAAAATAAGTTAGAATTAAATTAATAACTCCCTAATGAAATTCCTAACTCGGAAATAGTAAGAAAATCCAAAAATAAGACTAAAAGGCAAAGGAAAAGGTGATAACGTGAGTGGGATAAGGTTGTGGAGAGGGTAGTCTCCCAAAATTATAGAGGTAATGTGATTTAATGGTAGGGACCCTATGGATAAGGTAATGTGTAATAGTGGATATGAAATATACATGTCACTTCCTAGTTAGTGCATGATCATTGCTAGATGTCATCCTAGGTGGCACCCCCTATTAGAAGTAGACTTACTAAAAATAGAAAATGTTAAAACTACAAGATGATCTCAGATGGTAGGAAATTTCTAGTAGATGAAAAAAAATGGTCATACATGGACCTAATTATGTGTGAATGAGGTCCTGAGTGTGCATTTACCTAACACCCCCACCCAACCAACTAAAACATAATTAGGAAGTATGCCTTATGAATGAGTCACAGTAATTTCAAGCCATGTTATGTACTAATCTACACAAAAATGTGTAAAATATGAGGTGAGGAGCGAGAACCCAATGGGAACAAGGTTCCCCCTCAAAATAAGTGTAACGCTCCTTGTTCGACCCTTGGAATGTAAAGAGCATGAATATGTGGAACTAGGCTGGTGAATTGAGACACACCAAGTAGGTTGGTGAGCCAAGAGCATATTTTGAGGGTTGTCATGCCCATGTGCATGTGTGTATGTGTTATGGGGGTTGTTGTGCCTTTGTGTAAGCATGTGTGCATGTTTTATATTTTGAGGCTTGAAGGCCTAGTAATGTAATTAGGTAATACATGCACATTAGTAAAATATAGTGGTTGTAGGTTGAAATGATGAAATGAGAAGGGGGGGCTAAGACTCTGTGGATGGGTGAGAAGATCCTCATATGATTTAAATAATCATTAAATAAGGATCCCATGCATATAACCAAGGTCCACTAAGTGGCTTGGTGAATTCCAAGTAGTGAAAATGAAGCATGCATACAAAAGAGACATGTTTTGCATTGTGAAGGGAGGATTACATAGAGGATTCTTGCACTATGATAAGGGTACAAATGATTCCTATTGATGCATGATCTTTCCTTCAGTGATGTTAAAAAAGATTTCCTAAAGAGCATGAAAATAATATAAATGAAATATCCATGAAGAAACAACACAAAAAGAAGGCAACATAGACAAGGCACCAAGATTTGTTAAAGAAGTTCACTCAAAATGTGTGTGGTATGTCTCCAAGCATAGCTTAAAAGTGGAAAAGCTTCTCTATTATCTCAACTAATGGAAATTACATGGAAAACTTCATGGAAATACCTCACATCTAGGGATGACCCAAAAATCCATTGCTCGGGTCCCAATTCTGACTACATTAGTGGATTCATCTCAAAATTTCATTTACATTGATAATAAACTTCATATGGTTTAGTCACTTTCACCTTTCGACCCCTTAAAGAATCTTCAAAATGCCACAAGAATTTGGAATATTCAAAGAATATTCCTATAAAATATTCCCTAGAATCAATCTTGAAAAATGCACCTACTCGACATGGTTCCACTACCTCGCGTTGACTTTTGTTCAGCCCTTTGTGGCCCAACCTCATCTCACTTCCTATGAATGGCATGGTTTATAATGTGTAGAGGTGGGAAAAGTTTACAATGCTACCATCAATCAGCTTGGTGGCATGTTAATGTTAGAACATTGGGTGTGGTGGAGGTCCTAGGGTCAAGCCATTGGCCTCCCCATTTTAGCTTGCAAAATGTGTTATACATGACATATATAACAATGGTAATTTGGGGTTTAGCGGGACCACCAAATATGGTACCCGAAAACCCATACACTTAACCAACTCACCAAATATAAACATGTGACATGTATTCATTGTTGAACCAAAATTATGATTTAGTCATCGGGCCCTTTTTAATTGCCAACTGGGTGCCACATGGCACCATTTTATTGGGCCATGTGGCCCCATATTATTGGGCCACATATGCGCTACATCAACCACCATTAGGATACCATGCCATGCCACATGGTATGTCTAGTGGGTGACACATGGTGGTCCCTGACAGGTGCCACATGGCACCTCCTGGTTGGTGCCACATGACGCCTTTTGATGATGCCACATGATACTATCGGTGCCAAAATTTGTATTGCTTTCCAAAAATTCAGATGAACATAACCTTTTCATACAAACTTGGATTGAGGAGTTGTTCATGCCATTGGAATCATCTAAACAAGATATATGACTTGGTGTTGGCTTTGCTGATATTCGAGGGCTTCAAATTTTGGGCCCTTTTGGATCCTCCTAAATCAATCCTCCCCACTAAGGAGTGTTCGAGCCTCCAAAACCCTTATTAATCAATATATAGGGGAGGGAATTTCTCGCTCACTTTCTCCTTTTCAATCCATTGTGCCTTGCTAGGATGCATTCCTTTGAGACCCACTCAAAGGTACTCCACATCTCCCCATTTTGAAGTCCTTGTTCTTCTGTCTAGGATGTTGTCTCCAGGAAACTTATCCAAGTATTCTAGAGAAAAGTCATCCACTTATGGAATTTTACCACTCGCCTCTGGATCCATGATCATGGGAGGTTCATAAAGTTTCAAGTTCTCTACATTGACTACAAAATACATTAGCATAGATCAAGATGATAATCATTTGTCCCTATCTTTTCTAAGATGGTGAATGGACCATATCTGGTTGGTTTCAACTTTTTTCCTTCTCCCTTTAATCTGTCCTTGCTAATGTATTCAATCTCCAACATGGGAACTGATGATCTACCTTGTATTTGTCATGTCAGATCTTATATTGTGCTTAACTCTTCTCGAAATGTTCATTCACTGCTTGATGTATCATTTGGAACCTTTGAATGAACTTAGGTTCTATGTCTTCAGGAGTCTGCTCATTGGAATTCTCATCTTTCCCAAAGAGAAAATCTAAGGGTGACTTTGGCAGGTACCCAAAGCATGTCTCAAATGGTGAACTTTGAGTAGAAGAGTGCAAAGTCCTATTGTGTGCATGCTAAACATAATGTATCTGTAACAATGTAAACTTTGAAACGGGAACTCATACGATTACCCGTTTCGTAGAGGTAGCAAACAAGTGACCCAATTTTGAAAAGTTGTGTTGCAGCATACACATATTTTTTTTAGCATGGTTTTTGACACTTTAATTTATTTTATGTACATTACTTTTTAGAATGTTAGTGACTTGCATGCTGATTTAAAAAGTGGTGATTCTACATCAGGCCCTTCTCTTCTTTTAAAAGACCTATTTTTGGACTTTAAATTTTCTAATGTATGAAATGTAAATAATTAATTTTTAAATTTAACAATTTTTGAAGTGGTCTTCTTCTTCATATTTTTTTTTCGGTAGTGAGGTTTTTATTGTTTTGCATATTTAAAGAAGAAAATTGATATTTTAAAGTTTCGATATCAAATTTATATATGGTTATGCACATCAAATAATTGCTTTTAAAAAACAGTTTTTTTTTAACAATTGACATAAAAATAACCATTTTCAACATAAATATAACTAAGAAATTACACATTTTGATAGTTTTTTTTGCTAGAAATGACATGTCAAAATCACAATTTTATAGGAAAAAATTAACAAAAAATAGTTAGATAATAGATTTTTTTACGAATTTCATGTGAAAATAATAATAATAATTATTGTTTATTTCAAAAAATAATGATTAACATAAAAAATAATGCGAAAATCACATAATACAAATATTGAATACAACATTAATGGAATGCTTATTCTTCTCATAAAATGTGAAAGTCAAAACATTACAAGTATAACTAGTTAATAGTTACAAAAATAGCTTGATTTCCAAGCATAACTTAAATTTAATCAACAATATCACGTAATTCAAACTCTTCATCCTCTAGATTTTCATCATTGTCTTCTTCCACAATATTTTATGCTTCATTTTGCTCATTTCCCTCTTCTGGATCTTTGATGTTTGTGAATCTCCCAATGTATGAATTTCCAATCATTCCATGTAATGGTGGTTGAGGTTCTTTTGCCTTTTTTACCACACGTAATTCATTAAAATCCCCTTTCTTCAACCCAATTTTTTTCTTTACATCTGGAAGAAATTGAAGAGTTTTAATTATTTGCTGAATAAAATTGCACTGTACTGGATCTTTTTCAATGGCAATGCAATTTCTCCCTTTTTGTAGGCAACATGCTAGTGTTGTACCTAATTATCAAGCAAAAAAGAAAAAATGAAGTAAATTAGTATAATGACATATAAATTAAGAAACAATATATTCAATTCCATATAATAAAACTTACATGAGCCAGAAAATAAATCCAGAACCCAATCTCCTTCATTTGAACATATGTCTATAAGATAGTTAATGAATAACTGTGGTTTTTGATAAATGTTAACTATCTCTCCTTTTGCTTCTTTGTCTTCATATGTTAGTTTTGTCACAACAACATCATAACCCAGTACTTGGCTATGACTCTTTCCATCTACCTAATTAAAAAGCATAGACATATAGCTATTATATTTTGCCCAACTATCAATATGGATGAACTCACAATCATTTATAAATGGTTGATCTTCAAGGTTAATAAGATTTGACTTTTGCCTGTAACATGAAATAGTTAAAATTCAATTAACTTGTACATAAATGAATTTTTTAACATTAATCAAACATACATTTTCAACGTCTTACCATGTAAGTTGCATCCTTGAGTTTGTTTTCCCCTTGAAGCTTGACAATAACATTTCCAATTGTGTGTCTGAATGAAATGTCAGAAATCTCCATAATGGTGATGATGTGACTTCTACAAATCCTGCAACCACTTTACTAAGAGCTTGATAAGTATAAGGGTCACTATCATAGTCAATGTTTGGGATATTGAAACCATGGGGAATATCTACAATAACTAGAGCATAATCCCTTTTGAGTATGAATTTAGAAATGTCTTCACATTCGCCTTGTATTAGTTGATATTGAATAGTGTGAAGCCCATTCCAAATGAAATGAGTAAGAGTTGGATCAAGTTCAACATTCTTAAGATGCCGCTTCTTTAGTCTTTCGATCTTAATTTTTTCAATAAAGGTTCGAAACTATTTGGTGCTCCATTTGCATCCTTCCTCATCTTTAATAAAATAAACAATCATGTCTAAGTTATAAAATAAAAATAGTATAAAGATGAATAAAAATGAATGTATAAATCAACATACTTTTTTAAATGCAAGATATTTTTTTAATGTTGATGTAGAACTTGAATCTAGATAGTTGCATACAACATCATCCTAACTATATTCATTCAAAAATTTAACCATTTGTTCTTGTATTTTCATGTAAACTTTGTGACTGAATAGATAAAGTAAAAAAAATTAATATAATGATATGTATAACAAATACTACCAAGAACAATATGTTATATTTAAAAGAAAATTATAATCTAGAAATAAGTAAAAATAATTCAACAAACTTACTTTTGAAATTTCTCATACATTTCCTCAAATGATAATTCCCCTGACCTCACACGAGATAATATTTCTTTGAAAAGTTTTTCATCCTTCACTCCTTGCAATTCTCTCCAACATGTGATAGTCATATCTTCTGGAAATTGCTTCATTTCATGACTTGATTTACTGGTACTACATATCAATGGTATAGACCTTTTGGCCTTCTGGTTATTAATACCTATGTTCTCTCACATGCTAAAATTCTCATTAATCAATTCCCATATCTCTCCAGTTCTAAATGGCAACTGGAAAATGTTATCAATACCTCTGAACATATCAGTGTTTACTCTGTTGCCTTTTGAATTGATTTTCTTGTCAATTTGATAGCCTATTTCCATACAACATTTCTTTCGGATATCTATAGTAACATTCGTTTTATCCCAACCACATTTTTCTTCAAATTCACTATGAATAAATCTAACCCTTTGGATGAAAGTCATAAACATCCTATACTCATTATCTGAATTATGATCCCATGCCACTAACTTTGCTTCTATATCTGATAAACCAGTATAAATGATACATTTCATTGTGTCAAAATGTGGGTTATTGGGATATTCCTCCATCAATTGTCTTTGAGCTTCTACAAAATGGTTTCCCCCAAGCACATAATAATTGTATTCAAAAATTTTTGACTTATCGAATTATTCTTTGTTGGGGACTTGAACTGTATCAACAAGAAGCACATAATTAACCACATGAGCATATGGATTGTACCTCATCAATGTCTTCAAGTTGTGAACATGTAGGTGGTGTGGCTTTCTGATTTGATATTTACATTGTCCTTCACTTGCCTTATAGATTTGTCTCACATTAAGCTAAAATGTGGGACCACCCTCAATTAAGTTTCTCTTTGTCAAGTTTTGTCGAATGACATTTTGTTTTGTTTTAATAATGCCATCCTGTAAATCAACTCTTGGTGTAATGATTTCCTTGATTTCCTTTGAAGTTTCACTACTATCTTCATTGTTGGTAATGACTATTGGAGAATGTTCAACTTTACTTTTCTTTCTCATAACATTATCATCATTAACTAGAATAGAGACATTCTTAAGCATTGCTACCTTTTCTCTTTTATGGCTCTTCTGCTTTCTAACATTAGTTCCAATGTCATCCTTAGCAACATAAACATATTCTTCAGTGTCAGTTTCAACTTCCTCATATTCAAAAGTAACATGTCTACCTTTGTTAGATTTATGCACTAGAGACATTTTTTCCTGATCCTCTGGATGTAGTTTTGTAGCATCATGAATTACTACTTTTTGCTTGTTTGCCATATCTTCTTCTGACCCTGGGTAGAAACTACTGACAACATTCATAACATCTTGCTCTATGAAATGAATGCCTCCGAACATAATTGAAATACTTTCAACACAATTATGTCAAACAAAATATCATATGTCAATAAAAACTAAGTTATAAAAATATAATGGGACAGTTACAATAATGCAAAACACAAAAATAAATAACAATACTTACGATATGTTGTGTAATCTCATTAACGATTTGTTTACACAACATTGTGGATACCTCTCTCATGTCATATAATGAATATAATAACTGATATTTAATCTTGTCATGTGACTTGCGCGGTTTTGTACGTATATAAACAACTTCAGTGTCCGGTATCAAACACATGTCTATGACCTTTCCCAACACCTCATAAATTCCACTATCATTAGGGATATCAACATATAGTTATAGTTGCACATCTTCGCCTTCTCTTTCTTTCACATACCATATATTTTTTGGAAGTCTCACTTCTTTTGATTTCTTATAGTATGAAATCGTCTTCTTATTGTTTGAGGCATTTGAAAGATTTGTAGCTATCAGCTCAGGTTTGGTTCGTTCAATAGTGCTTTTTGAAGATCCACCTTTAATTTTAGCAGTCATTGGTCAAGAAAGATTCACAGAAATCTTCTTTGATTTCCTGAAGAAAAAAAATACACATATATAAATCATTAACTTAAAAAAAAATAATAGCTTAAATTAACAAACAAAACAATAAATAATAATTAATTTTGTAAAACATAACAATTTTAAAAAAATAAGAAATCAAAAAATACAAACCCTTGCCGCTCCACCCCGGAAAATCGGCCTGCCACTAGGGCCGGCTCCCAGCCCCCCGCCCCACCCTGATGGCCCAATGGCCCGCCACCAGGGCCGGCTCCCAGCCCCTCGCTCCACCAGTGACGACCCAATGGTCTACCACCGGGCCAGCCATTGGGCCGTCGGGGTGGGGCGGGGGCCGGGTGCCAACCCCTCGCCCCACCCGGCGGCCCAAAGGCCCTCCACCCGTGCCGACCATTGGGCCACCGGGGTGGGGCAAGGGGCTGGGTGCTAGCGCCCCCTGCCCCACCACCGACAGCCAATGGTCCACCACCACCTCGGCCGGCTGTTGGGCTGCCGGGGTGGGGTGGGGGCTGGCACCCGGCTTCCCGCCACTCCCCCACGGGCTCGTTGGGCTGCCGGGGAGCATGACCGGGCCCACCATGACCATTACAGACGTAAAGGGTAAATATGAATCATTTAAATGTTTAATTTCTAAAAAAAAATTAAAATTTCATTAAACGTATTGAATTTTAAAACTTGCACATGACAAAAGAAAAACTAACCTTTCAAATGCGATAATATTCCATTGAATATGTTGTTGATAACAATGTAGCTGCTCCACAAATTCACTCCAAGTCTTTTAACGAACCTCGAAAATCCTTGATCTAATGTGAGGAATAGTGAGAATGAAATTTATGTTATAGAAGAAATTATGGAATTGTTTTACTGCACGATTAATGTGGGACTAATTTGTTTTTATAAAAAATTTAACATGTAAATTTTGTTATGGCGATATAGGGAACTATGATAAAACGAACATTATGGAAGAATTTAACATATAATTCTTGTTATGGCAATATAGTAAACTATGATATAACGAACATTACAAAATTGTTTTAGAGCATGGTGACTATGGGATTAATTTGTTTTAGAAGATATAATAAAAATAAAATAAAAAAGATATTCATATTATATAGTTTAAGTAAAAAATTAATTTAAGTAAAAGATTTAGTTTACAATTTTAATTTAAATATTTAATTTAAAAGATTTATTTCATAAGAAAATTTTCGTTAATTTTTTTTAATAAATTGTAGAAGAAAATTATGGAGGGAAATACATGAAACAAAATTTTTGGAGGGAAACTTTGGAGGGAAATTTTCATTCTTTAAGCTATATATTATCATTAGGAGAGAGTGCATCGGTATCATTCAACCTCTTCTGTTTGAATGGCATGGAATTTTCTAATAGTGAAGTCTCGCTTTGTGAAGCATCAACATCTTCGTCGCGTAACAAATATATTCATATTGATGAATATAATGGAAATTCTTCAACTATGAATAGAGACTCAAATCTTCCACTTAGTCCTAATCTTAAGGACTATTAGAGAAACATTGATGAAAGACAGGATGAAGAATTTCAAATAAATAAAGAGTTATGATTTCCACTTAGTCTTAATCCTATGGACTATGAGAGCAGCAATGATGAATAGAATGATGAATATTTTCAAATAAGTAAAGAGTCATGGTTTCCACTTAGTCCTAATCCTATGAACTATGAGAGCAACAATGATGAAGAATTTCAAATGAATAGAGTGTCATAGTGTCCACTTAGTCCTAATCCTATGGACTATAAGAGCAATAATGATGAAGAGCTTGATGAAGAATTTCAAAAGAATGGAGTGTCATGGTGTCCACTTAGTCCTAATCCTATGGAATAAGAGAGAAGCAGTGATGAAGATTTTCAAATAAATAAAGAGTTACAGTTTCCACTTAGTCCTAATCCTAAGGACTATGAGAGAAGTAGTGATGAAGGACAAGATGAAGCACTTAGTCCTAATCCTAAGGACTATAAGAGCAGACAACAGTGACAAAGGGAAGGATGAATAATTTTCAGTAAGTGAAGAGTCACATTTCGACGTAGTCCTAATCCTTTGGTCTATGAGAGAAACATTGATAATACACATGATGAAGAATATCCAAGAAACATCGAATCAAATTTTCCATTTAGTCTTAATTCTAAGGACTATGAGAGTAGCAATGAAGAAGGGAAAGATGAAGAATATCCTCCAAGTCAGTATTTCAAAAGCACAAATGATCATAGTGAGGATAACATTCCTCGTAATGATGATGAAAATGCTTATACAAATGATGATCCAATGATGGAGATGTTGCCAGGAAATATTGTATCGAGGAATAGGAGCAGACCTTTTCGTATCAATCCAAGGTGCTCTAGTTATACAAGGGGTAGAGTAGAATATCTGATGAGGATAAGTTCTATCAGCACTCTTATTTCAAGTGAATGTTGTCAAAATGATTGCTTGAAACATATGGATTTCAACTTTTCATTAGAGAAAAGGAAGAGATATTTGTTAATGAATAAAAGCAATCTACATTTTCAGGTTATGATTATCATATTGAGTCTTTATTTATCTGTAGAAAGGCTTTCAAAATGTTTCATTCAATGGGTAATTTTTGTCTGTCAAGAATCCAAGAAAATTTGGAAAAGGATCCCACATTTTATTCAGAAGTACGTCATAAACAACAATTTGGGCCATTATCAAATATTGCAATGTCATGGATGAAAGATTTATTTTCAAAGCATGGAGAGTGTATGAAAAATAGGGAGACAATTCATATTCCAAATAATTTCTGAAGATGTTAAATCTACAACTTATACAAAGAATATGCAGAAGGTGCTGAGGGATATGGTCGATTTATTACATATCAATATTTGTGAAGGTATGGAAGAAATAATTCAATAATGTATGTATTCCTAAGAAGACAAGGATGGGGATTTGTAGTACATTTTCTTCTCTTAAATAAAAAAGGGATAAATGTGAAGGGTCAGAAATAGGTAAGCATTCATAACTTTAACTTTTAAAATTGTATAGTCATCAACTATCAAAACATTTTTCTTAATGACTTTATTTTATGTTGTGTAGATTCCATTATCAAAGAAATTCAGGAGCATTGTGAACAATAAACAAGTGGAAGGAAAAAGTTGTACAAGCATCGAAAGAAGTGTTATGATAAGCCGAATAAATATTTGGGTTTGATAATTGATGGTATGGACCAGAAGAAAACACTTTTACCACATTTTATTCACACACCCAAATATTTATAGGAGGAAAATTTTATTCAGTATCACTTGGTCGGTTGTATGGTCTTCAATGGAAAAATGTTGCCAAGGGTGTACTTCAGAGCTCCAAATATTCATAATGATGCAAATCTGACAATAACCATAATTCATGATGTGCTTTCTCATTGGTTTGGTAATATTCTTGAAGTTTTGTATCTACAATTGGACAACACTTGTTGTGAAAAAAAAAATCAGATTGTTTTTGGATATCTAAACATGCTTGTTGAACTGGGAATTTTTCATAAGGTAAAGGTTGGTTTCCTTCTTGTTGGGCACACTGATGACCATATTGATCAAATGTTCAGTCGCTTTTCAGTCACGTTGAGGAGGAAGGAAGTTGGGAGCTTGCCATCATTAATTGAATGTATTAAGAAATCATACATGCCAGAGCCTACTTTTGATGTGTTGGAAGAAACTGTTGACATGCGAAGGTTTATTCTGGGATCACATGGTGAGGAGAAATGCATTAAACAACTTAATTGCATTAGCTTCCAATATCAATTTCGTATAAAAAAAAATTGATGGGAAAACACTAATATGGGACAAGAAGTATTCAACGATTGCAGAATGGGCGCTGTCATTAGGTTTGGAATTTTTGAAGTTCATTCCAGATCATCCCATATTTGCATAAAATATATTGTTATTACAATCAGTTTCTGAAGTTCATAATGCACACAGACAGAATAGAGATATAAATTATTCTGATTGCCTAGAAGAAATTAAAAAATGTATTAGATATACATATGATTACTTTGATATTGTTGATTCAATTTTGTGGGAGTCTTTTTTCAATAATTAGAGTGATACCATTTCAAGAAAAACAAATGAAGATATACCTTTGAAAAATCCATTTCTTTGGCCACAAAATGTGTCAAATGAACATGAGGAAAGAAACATTGTTGAATAGAAACAATCTCAAAGTATTATTAATTCTTCATAGGCAGAGGAAAGAGAGATGTATATTTGTTCCAGAAGATCTCATGCACAACATGAAGCCATGGAAGACCTTTATAGGGGTTCAATATAGGATTTTAAGGAGGGTTGCATGATCATAGTGCTAGCAGATGGAGATCCCAATGGCTATCCGTTCTGGGTTGCTAAGGTTATAAAGGTCATTGCAGAAAATGAAGATGTTACAAGTGTTGAAGTACATTGGTATGCCACAAATACACACCCATTCAATGGTGTGTATAAGCCAAAGATGGTAGTTGATAAAAAAATTGGCAGAAAGAGAAAAAAAAAGGGTACAAATATAAATCATTGCTGCACAAACCTATTAAAATTGGAGGATGTTTACATACTTTTTTATGACTTCAATTTAACAAAGAGAGGAACTCTTTGCTTCAAGACGATAGAGATTCTGAAAATGTTGTTACCAGAAGGAACAATGTTGAGATGGGAGTCTGTTGAAACCAGTCATATATCCAGAAGAATTTTGAAACCTGAAATGGTGGGCATGCATGTGGACTTAGATGGGGCACTAGTTGATGAAAGAGAAGAATATGGAACATCTTCATCTGCATCCAGTCATTCATCTGAAGATGTGAATTTTGATGGTGTGCAAGAAAATATGAGTGATTTTGAATAATTGTCTAAGAAAGTTTATATAACTAATGTTTGCATCATATCTTGAAATAAAAATTTTGATTTCTGTAAGGTGTTGAATCAGAAGTTATGAGTCATTTTTATGTTTGTTGGATTATATGTTTTAATTATGATGATTTTTATTGTTTAGAATATCTACAATGCAACAATAACTTAGAGATATAATGTATGTTTCATTCAATCTACAAATAATGACATTTTGATTAATTTAGTCATGTAATTTGTTCATAATGTCATAGTTTTCTAATTTTATGGTTGAAAGTTTTCCATTTTGTTTTGTATCTTTAATGTTATGGTTGAAAACAATTAGAATTTTAGCGATCTTTAGTGTCATGTTATTCTATGTTTTTTTTTCTCGGAATACTAACTATTATTATATTAATATGTACAGTAAAATTTTACATCCAAAGAAGCTGGCTGCCCAGGGCCATCTGTGGCTCCATGGGTGGCAATAACCGACTCATACAATTGCCTCGCAGGGTGACATTTGCAAAAAGACCGGAAAGCAGAACATTGAAAGTTTCTAGAGAAGCGCCATGACAGCCCACGCAGGGGCTTTTCCAAAAAAATTTGTGATCCAAACCTACTGTAAAAACTGAAAACATAACCATAAACAGACAACAGACAGGCAGCGTCATAAACCAGGTGCAAAACAGACGACTCCACGCCCACTACGACTGTGGTATCCGCGTATAGGACTAAGCAACATGATGAAAACAGACATGATACAGAACAGAAAATTCAAGTTGACAGGACCCCGACCTGAGAGAAGGAAGCAAAAGCACAAGAACGCCTCTGGGAGCTAATCCTCTGGCTTCTCTTCCACGATTGTGCACCAACCTTGACCCTCTGGGATTCCTTCCCAAATATCCATGGGATTTTGCGCAGGGGTTGGCAGTTCTGAACCACGAAATTGAGAGGGTGGCTGAGGACGCGCTCCTCCTGAAGTGCCCTCCACAGAAGACATCTGTCCCATTGGACGCTTTCCCTTACCACTCCCTGAGCTCTCCTCTGCCCTTGATGGCTCTCCCAATGGGAGCTTCCCTTTGCCGTGTGTTGTGCCATCCTCCTCAAGAACCAGGGACGACCCCTCTTCGTTCCCCTCTAGAATTTTAGTGAAAAGCACAGAGATATGTGCATTAATGCCTGTATTTTCCCTGGAGCTGCCCAGTGTGAAGATAACTGAGCCAAAGGCTGGTAACATGGGCTCCCCCTCAATAGAGATGCCAACTTCCATAGTTTGGCATGCCGGAATTGGGGTGGCTCCCCTTCTTCGATGACAGTAGCAGCAACAACAATGGTGATGAGTGTCCGCTGCAGGGGGACGGGAGGATTCTCCACGCCCAGAGCCTCTCCTGCAAGGCATTCTTTCCCGCACCATGATAACCACCTGTTCCCCTTTCTGTTCACCAACGATGGGAGGACAAAGAGCCTGCTGTTCCCAAATTGGGATTGAACCGTGCCCAAGGGAGCGAAGACACAGACCAAGAAATGCAGGTATGAGGCGGGCCTCCTCCCAACTCTCAACCACCAGCTCGCGGCGCAAATTCTTATCCTGCCCAGAATTCTTCTCCATGCGTATTGCACCCATCTCCAGCCAATATTCAAACTTAAATTCATTAACCTCTCCGTTGAAGAGACCTGCAGTGAATGCGCTTCGCAGGTTTTCCCACGCCTCAAGCGGCTCCATTAAGGATGCCCTGATGTTTCTCCCGCTGCAGAGCTTTGGCGGCTTGAGGCATTAAAGACTCCTGCGATATCACGTGGCAACCCATGCTCGCCATGTGGCTCTGCCTTGTCCCTTCCATTGACACCCGCATCCAGGGTCATGTTATTCTATGTTTAACAATATGGATGAAAACTAATAGAATTTTAATGTGTTTCAGATCCCATTATGTTATCTTTATCATCATTACTAAAACATGTTGAAATTATACTTAGGAAAGGAAAATGTTATTCTACCAAAAACATTAGTGTGTTTTTTTCCTCAAAAACCACTGTTTTTTTGCACATAAAAATTCGGTTTTACTACCATTTTTAAAAAATGTTGAAAAATGACCCTAAAAAAGAAACCATTGTTCCAGTATCAACACTTTCCATTTTCTGGGTGTTTTTTGCACAATTTTTGCACAAAAATTTTGTTTTCACTACCATTGTTAAAACATGTTCAAAATTGACCCCAAAAAACCAGCGTTCTAGTATACACACTTTTAGTTTTTAGCACTGTTTTTCATGATTTCTTGGGATTTTCTGGCTAGAGTTCTCGTTTTGAGTTTATAGTTCCCATTTCAAAGTTTACATTATTCTGTTCATCCCAAAACTTAGGATGCTTTCTATAATACCCTCAAAGAAAGTGAAACATTATTTAGTTGACAACCTATGTCTATATGTCGGTCTATGGATGGAAATCCATAATCTTCTTTAGCTTTGTGTCCATCATTCTCCATAGTCTTTTCCAAACTCTCCAAGGAATCAAGAATCTCAATCTAAGACAATCGATGTGAGTATTCCATGTAACCACCCCTCCCACATTTACCCACTTTCACTAGACTACTAGGGTAAACATGAGCTGGGGGCTACTATGACATGACTCAACCTACTAAGTTCAGTTAAGGAAATGGATTTAATAAACGGAAACTTTACTGACCTTCCTTAGGAGCTATAGGACACCTAGGAGCTAAATAGCCACTCCTATTTCCCAAACCCTGAGTTGAAATTCCTTTTTAATGACCTGGACTCCCAACTACATTCATGACAAGGCCTCCATGTGGTTGAGGTCCTCCAACCACATGCATAAGTCAACCAGGTAGTGTTTGTGACCTAAAATCTTCAGTTCACATTAGGGGATTTTTGAGGTCTGAAATGGGCCTCCTAAGAAAATTATAAAATAATAGTGGAAATAATAAAATAAGATTAGATTACATCGTCAAATTTTAGAGGGGAAAAAGAAAAAATATTTTTCAACTCATATTTTAAACTTATCTCCCTATGGGTTTACTCAAATTTTGAGAGGAAACACTCTTTGGATTCAAAATTTGATTCCTTATGCAAGGAGTACCCATGTTGCATACTTTCGATGGAGCTTGCTACATGAAAAATGAGAAATACATGAAAACACATGATTTCAATCATGTTTTTCATGTACTTCTCATTGTTCATGTAGCAAGGTCCATCAAAAGTATGAAACATGGGTAATCCTTGGATGAGGAATCAAATTTTACATCCAACGTGTACTCCCACTCGAAATTTGAGTAAAAGCTTAGGGAGATAAGTTAAAAATATGAGTTGAAAAAGTAATTTTATTATTTATTATTTTTATTATTTTTACCTTTTTACTCCAAAAATGGTGAATCATCGCCCATGGTTGACATCATCATCTTGAATCCTATTGGTTCTTATAAATTTTATTTTTGTCCTAATTTTTTCTTAGGAGGCCCATTTTACACCTCTAAAGTCCCTGAATGAAGGGTGCAGTTCTAGATTCTGAGCCTAAATTCTGGGTCTATCTCTAGACATTGCCCATAAATCAGTGAGACTTTCCAGAATGATAAATAACATCAATACAAATCCATTCATACAAAACATGATCAAAGACTTGACCTAACCAAGCCTAACCATGACAATCATTTTGTCAAACATATTGAGAACATGTAATCTACAAGTCATGAATGCATATCTAAACATATGGGTCTGATACTTATTTGAGAATCATTAATAAGGTCTAATACCCTCTCAAAATAGTTGCAATAAAATTTGTTAGCTCTTGCATTCATTAAACATTCATCAATTAATCAAGACATGCCAAGAGGCATAACTAGAAACTGTTATGAAACCATGCTTATAACCAACATAGAATCAAAATAATAACCATGATAAAAAAAACCATCAAATCCACATAATAACAGGTACAGGTATTCATAAATACAAGAGGAAAAGAGTTCTATTTATCATATGTAAAAGACAACCAAGATAGGGACTTCCACGTACCACCCGACCATAGACTAAATTGAACTAAATCTTTCTTTCAACCAATCACCCTCGTGCCATACTCTAAGCATGAGTGCGGGACTCAAAACAAAACAACTAGGCCTTCTCAAAGATTAAACCACCTACACCCTTAGGCTTTACTACAATCCTACCAAAACAAGTCAAAGGATTCCTAGGCCATGCCAAAACAATCTTGGATGCCTCTGAATTTCTTCACCATTAATACCTTGAGTAATTTTCATGTCTCCACCCTCAGGGTTTACCGCAATCTCACCAAAACTGGTTAAGGGATTCCTAGGCCCTTGGGAATTTTCTTGAGACCACCTCACCTGGTTCCAAAACCATTTTGAAATGTAAGTCTTAGCCAAATAAAAGAACCCCATCACACCATGGCTATACAGAAATGGAAAGGAAAGGTTGAAACCACTCTCACACCTGGAAAAACCCATGCCAATGATAGAAAGACAACCAAATACACACATGCATGTACCATGCATTCACAAAGCAACTAGGAAATCACAAATGCAACCTATTACTTGCACGTATTCCTGCTGAAGATGCTTGATCCAATTTTTCCTTACTTATCCCTTACTTTCCTTTACTTCCTTGTCCTTCACATTTGGTTAGCTCAAGACACAACCATCATAAATCGGAATCGTAAATCATATGTAACCATCATAAATCAGAATCATAGATCACATGCATGATTAAAAACTAAAATAAAATATTGATAATTATCTTTAAAATGGTTTTGTTGATAGTGTTGGAGTTGCCAACATTCAAGGGGGTGTCCCCAATATGTGGTCCCAATTAGACCTCACATCATTTTGGATAGGAGCCCCATCCGAAATACGTATCGGTTACCATTTTCTTAAATTTTTGCCTTGGCTCTAATTGTTAGCGAGAGAGAGGAATTCATATGTGCCTTCAGAAAGCAAGTAAGGTTACCTGGTGAGTGTTCGGTTGTAGGTGTGTCGAGGTTCTTCTATTGCAGAGGGGAAAAGAAGGTGAACCTATAAGAGAGAGGTAGTTGTACCACTCTAGTACAAACACACGCAAACAAGAGAGATCCATCTAACATCCAATGAAGTAGTCCACAAAGATGCACCGGTCATTTCAACCATAACAACACATTCTCAATATGATAAGCACTAAAATGATTGAAACTGATCAACTAATTTAATATAGGTGAAGAAAACATGATTCATAAACATTCACAAAAAAACATTACAAATATTCATAATCCATGCATAAAGAACGCACAGGCCACCAGGCTTCATATATTAAGTAAAAGTCCCAAGGCACATGTATACAACAGACACCACTAGCTCCAATAGTGGAGCGTTAGAGCCACCACTTTCTCCCCAAAAGAACTAGCTTGTCTCTCTGATGCCTTATGGGAGGAGCCAACGTGAAAAGTATTTTGCTTGTACAATGAGGGTGTATATATAACCAATGGGGTGAACCTTCACCTCCCTTATACTTTGGCTACCCTCATGATTGTTTGACTTCCCTATGAATTTTCAACTTTTACATGACTTCATATTCTGTACATGTCCTTTGGACTTCCACTTTACAATAAATTTTCGAATAATAATTCACATAATCCACAAAATAATGTGGCATATGATGACTCATGACATGAAATGAAATGACATGAAACTGATGACATGGACTTCAGGATGGCATGGAAATTCGAAGTCATTCTTTCTTCTTCTTGCTATGTGTCTTCTTGAGAATGATCTTTTGTCCTCCTCCAAATGGATTAGAGATGAGGGATCTTCAGTATTATGAGGTTTTGAGCTATGGTCACAAACTAATGTCCCTTTTCATTCTCCTAATTGATCAACTTGCATCTTCAGCTACTGATGTAGGAGAATGAGACTTGGCAGGAAAATCTTCAAACTTATTCCAAAAATCCAAAAAAATCTATAGGAAAGGGAGTGGGGTCCTTTAGCCAACAGTTTCCATGCTTTTCTAGTTTTAGATAAGGATAGAATTAAGAAGAAAACCATGCTGTAATAATCACTTATGTATAGGTTGTGACAAGATTTATGCATAATTGCTTTAAATCACTCTATGTAAAAGGCATGCTTTTGTATGGGATAAGGACTGAGAGGGCTTATCTATTATATCTAAAATGAAATAACGGGACACTCTGAGTTAGAAATCCTGGAAGCATTATTGTCTGAAAAAACCTCTCTCTGTGCATCTGATTTGATGGTTCTCTATTCATTGGTATTTTTATGCGTGTAACAATTCCGGGTCTGTTAATTCTGAGTTTGTTAATGGTGATACAGCTCAGTTCTTCCATTTAAAATTTGTTTTAAGCTTGTTAATTTGTTTTCCTTTATATTTTTGCGCCTGTTCCTCTTACATGTATTGTTGAGTTTCGTAGTGGAAACTCTATTTACATAGGAAATATATGAAAACCACTTAACCTGAATGCAGTTCTGGACTTGAAATATTATTAAATCCAGTTCATACCATATCGAGTTCAAACCATTATCACATCGTAGAATCACTGTAAGGTGGTAAGACCTTTTGGAACCGTTGAACTCTGATAGCGCGACACTACCAGAGCCGAAACATTATAGGGAGGCTTTAATAACATATCGGGTCCGCGCTTATTATGGCATCGCAAGTTTGGAGTGGAGGAGCCTTGCATTGGGAGCACTGGAATCTCTGATCACATTGGAGAAAGGAACTTGGAAGTGCTGATAGTGTAATTCTTTTGAATTAACACTATAGTGGATTAAAAGTGTTGATAGTGTATTTTCGTTCCTTTGGAATGAAATCCCTCCACCTGTGTGTTTTGTGTTTAACATGCATTTTCACTTGTTTTAAAGCAACGATAGTCTGTATTTAGAATTCCTAGGGGATTATAATCCCCACATAGGGAAACAAGGCTATGATATGTTTTGTGTTGATAACGAAGGTTGGAGTGTATTAGAGGAAAAACTCATGAAGCTGTCAATAGATGACTAATACACTTGTTGAAACAGTAAGAGGAATTCAGCTAGAAATGGGAGAAATTATATTAGGCTTCGACTGTTTGACCATATCGCCTACACCCAGGCCACCATTAGTGGTATCAGAGCAACCAGCAGACATTGAATTGAATCTCAAAAGCAGGAGAAGGAAAGTTACTATGGCTTTCAGATTTGGAGGACGAGGACGTGGTGGAAGAGGATGGCCTATTGCAAATGCTGAAGTAATGGAAGCTATGCAACAGATGCAAGCTAGATTGGATGCATTAACAACAGACATAAATATAAATGATGGAGATGTTAGTGAACCTGAGGTTGAAGCTGTAGAGGAGGAAGCTGTAGCAGTTACTCCTGAGATGAGATTCTTCCAGTCAGTGTTGAGATCCACAACTAGAACAAAGACCGAGGTTTCAATATATGAAGGAGGACTAAATCCAGAAGAATTGATAGACTGGATTAATGGCATGGAGAAATTCTTCGACTATGAAGAAACAAAAGATGAGAAGAAAGTAAATTTTGCTATTACCAAGATAAAAGGCCATGTAGCGCTTTGGTGGGATAGTGTGCAGGTAGAAAGAAAGAGACTTGGAAAGCAACTTATCAAGAATTGGAGCAGGATGGTAGCAAAACTAAGAAGTAAGTTTCTACCAAGTAATTATCAGCAAACCTTATTCAGATAGATGCAGAATCTTAGACAAAGGTCTTTGATAGTAAAAGAATGCACAGACGAATTCTACAAGGTAAGTATAAGAGCTGGAGAAGCCCAGGATATAGATGAGAAGGTGGCTAGATATATGAATGGCCTTAGGATGGACATTCAGGATGAGATAAGTATACTGTCTCCTAAAAAAGTAGAGGAAGCTTATTAGATAACACTGAAAGCTGAAGAAAAACTCATGAGGAAGAAGTCTACTAGAGGGAGAGGTACTTTCCGAGGAAAGGGAAGTTAAGGTGATAGAGGAAGATCTACAATACCTAAAGATGGAGCTAGCAGCAGCTCAACCCAACATGCATCCATAGGAGGTGATGCAAGAGGCAGAGGGAGTTTTTCTAGAGGGAGAGGAGGCAGAGGAAGAGGCATAGAAATAAGATGTTACAGATGTAACAAACTGGGACACAAATCTTTTGAGTGCCCAGAGAATGCAGGAAAAAGCTAGAGGAATTCGATTGTTTCTCCAGTTGAGGGAGAAGCACCAGTAGCAGCAGTGGTAGAAGAAGAAAATATACCAAAGAGAGGAGAATCTTTGGTAGTTAATAAAGTTTTTCTCAAGCCAGCAAAGGAGATAGCTGAACCATCACGAAGAAAGACCTTGTTCAAAACAATGTGTAAGGTTCAAGGGAAATGTTGTTAGATGATCATTGATAGTGGCAGCACTGATAATTTGGTCTCTACAGAAGTGGTGGAGAAATTGAAGCTAAAGACAATAAAACATCCAACACCTTACAAGGTGTCATGGTTACAAAAGGTACATCAATTGTTAGTGAATGAATTGTGTGAAGTGGAATTTCAGGTGGGCAAGTATAAAGATAAAATTGTATGTGATGTGATGCCAATGGATGTGTGTCACATATTTCTTGGAAGACCTTGGCAATATGACAGAGGAGCCATGCATGATGGAAATAGAAACACCTACAAGTTTGGAAAGGATGGTGTCAATCATACGTTGCTGCCTCTGTAAGAAGAAGATGGACTAGGAAAGAAGACTGATCCAAAAACTTTGTTACTAGGAGGAAAGGAATACTTGAAGCAGATTAAAGAGAATGAGGTAAATTTTGTTGTAATTTGCAAACCCAAGGAAATAGTGATTTCTGCTAATGTTTCTGATTTACCCATTGAAATTCAAGAAATGTTGGAGAAATATTGTGATATTATTGTTGATGATTTGCCTAATGAGTTACCACCCATTAGAATAATTAGCCATCATATAGATTTTATTCCTGGAGCAAGTCTACCTAACAAAGCAGCTTACAGAATGACTCCTACAAAAAATGAAGAGGTCAGGAAGCAGGTGCAAGAATTGCTTGACAAAGGGTTGATCAGAGAAAGCTTGAGTCCTTGCGCAATACCAATAGTGTTGAGTCCAAAGAAAGGTGGAGGCTGGAGAATGTGTATAGATTCAAGAGCCATTAATAAAATAACAATCAGGTACAGATTTCCTTTACCTAGAATTGAAGATTTAATGGATTGCTTGAGTGGAGCAAAGTATTTTTCAAACTAGATCTTAAAAGTGGGTATCATCAGATAAGGATAAGAGAAGGGGATGAGTGGAAAACTGCTTTTAAGACAAATGAGGGATTGTATGAGTGGAGAGTAATGCCTTTTGGGTTGTCAAATGCATCAAGTACGTTTATGAGACTCATGAATGAAGTTCTTAAATATTTTATTGGTAAATTTGTAATAGTATATTTGGATGATATATTAGTTTACAGCAGGTCTAAGGAGGAGCATGTGGGACATCTGAATTATGTCTTACAAAGGCTATAGTAGGAGAAATTATTACTGAATTTGAAGAAGTGTTCATTCATGAAAGAAGAGCTAGTGTACTTGGGTTTTGTAATTTCTGCTGAAGGGCTGAAGATGGATCTGGAGAAGATCAAGGAAATCATGGAGTGGCCTTCACCCAAGAGTGTTTTTGAGGTAAGAAGTTTTCATGGTCTTGCTAGATTTTATAGAAAATTCATCAATATTTTTAGTAAGATTAATGCACCTATTATTGAGACCATAAAAAAGGACAAACAACCATTTAGATGGATTGCTGAAGCAGAAAAGAATTTTCAGCTATTAAAGAAGAAAATCATTGAAAAGCCTATTTTGGTTCTACCTGATCTTAGTAAACCTTTCCAAGTGAAGTGTGATGCTAGCGGAGAAGCTATTGGAGGTGTATTAAGTCAGGAAGATAGACCTATAGCTTATGTTAGTGAAAAGTTGAATGATTCAAAAAGGAATTATTCTTCTTATGATAAGGAGTTCTATGTAGTTGTGCAGTCATTGAAGAAATGGAGGCATTATCTAATGTCAAAGGAGTTCATACTTTATTCAGATGACCATGCACTACAGTATATTATATAGTAGCCAAATCTCAGCCAAAAACATGCTAAATGGGTAGAGTATCTTCAAGGTTTCCATTTTGTTTTGAAGCATATAAATGGCCAGTCAAATAAAGTTATAGATGCCTTAGGTAGGAGAAGTGTATTATTTCAAGAGAGTCAAATCCAAGTGTTGGGTTTTGATTTTCTTAAAGAAACGTATGAAACAGATCCAAATTTTAAAGAGGCATTTGAAGCTTGTAAAAATCTTGTTTTGATTGATAGGAGTAAATGGTTGGATTACTTCTTACAAGACGGACTGTTATTTAAGAAAAATCAGCTGTGCATACCAAACTGTTCTATGAGGGAGAAATTAATCAAAGAGAAACATAGTGGAGGACTTGTAGGATATTTTTGTGTAGAGAAGACTTATGAGCAGTTAAATAGAATTTATTTCTGGCCGAAAATGAAATCTGAAGTGGAGAAGTATGTGAAAACTTGCAAAGTCTATCAATATGCAAAAGGAAGGAGCCAAAACACAGGTTTCTATATCCCATTACCAATTACAGATAGGCCTTGGGATATGGTAAGTATGGATTTTGTTTTAGACTTACCAAAGAATCAAAGAGGTAATGATTCAATTTGTTTTGTAGTGGACAGATTTTCAAAAATGGCACACTTTATTCCATGTTATAAGACTAGTGATGCTTCTCACATTGCTAATTTGTTTTTTAAGGAGGTTGTAAGATTGCATGGGTTTCCTAAGAGTATTGTCTCAGACAGGGATTCCAAATTTGTTGGACATATTTGGAGGACACTATGGAAGAATCTGGGAACTAAACTAAGTTTCAGTTATACCTATCATCCACAAACTGATGGATAGACTGAAGTTGTGAATAGGAGTTTGGGCAATCTTTTAAGGAGCCTTACTGTAGAACATCCAAAGCAATGGGATCAAGTGTTGGCACAAGCTGAATATACATATAATGACTCACCTAATAGGAGTACAAGATAGAGTCCATCCAGTATTGTTTAATGCATCCAAGAGGAGTATTTGAGTTAAGAAACTTGGGAAAAGAAGAGATGAGAAGTGCAGAGGGTGAAGATTTTTCTTCAGAAATGCAAGCAATACATGAACAAGTGAAACAACAACCGTAGGATAGCAACATCAAGTACAAAACCTGAGTAGACGTGAGAAGAAGAGAGGTGAAATTTGAAGTTGGAGATCTGGTTTTAGCACATCTTAGAAAGGAGAGGTTTCCAAAGAGGGAGTATAACAAATTGAAGTTCAAAAAAATTGGACTGTGCAGAGCGTTGAGGAAATTTTCTACAAATGCCTATGAGATTGAATTACCCCCTGATGTTGGAATATCACCAATTTTTAATGTTGCAGAACTATACAAGTATAAAGGTGAAACTGCAGATGATACAACACAAGATCAAGAGACACAAGAGATTGACTTGGTAAAACAGTTACCCACAACAAAGGAATTACAGCCAAAAACAATTCTAGACAAGAAGGTGTTTAAGAAAACAAGGGGATGAGAGTACTTCTAGTATTTTGTAAAATGGAAGGATTAGCCAACCATTGAAGCTACTTGGGTTACAGAAGACATGCTACAGAAACTAGGAAATTCTGTAGATGAACTCATGGATAGGAGCCCATGAAGAATTTTGTCCTCAGGAGTCTGATGCAGGAGCATGAGACTTGGAGAGAAAATATTCAAACTTATTCCAAAAATCAAAAAAGATATACAGGCAAAGGAGTGGGGTCCTTTAGCCAGCAATTTCCATGCTTTTCTAGTTTTAGATAAGGATAGAATTAAGAATAAAATCATGTTGTAATAACCGCTTATGGATAGGTTGTAACAAGCTTTATGCATAATTGCTTTAAATCAATCTATGTAAAAGGAATGATTTTGTATGGTATGAGGACCGAGAGGGCTTATCTATTATATATAAAATGAAATAATGTGACGCTCTGAGTTAGAGAGCCCAAAAGCATTATCATCTGAAAAAACCTCTCTCTGTGCATCTGATTTGATGGTTCTCTGTTCACTGGTATTTTTATGCGTGTAACAGTTCCGGTCTGTTAATTTTGAGTTTGTTAATGGTGATATGGCTCAATTCTTCCTTTTGACATTTGTTTTAAGTCTGTTCATGTGTTTTCCTTTATATTTGCACACTTGTTCCTCTTACATGTATTGTTGAGTTTCGCAGTGGAAACTCTATTTACACAGGAAATCTATGGAAACCACTTAACCTAAACATAGTTCTGGACATGAAATATTATTAAATCCGATTCATACCGTATCGGGTCCGAACCATTATTGCATCACACAATCACTATAAGGTGGTAAGACCCTTTGGAACCACTGAACTCCGATAGTGCGACACTACTAGAGCCGAAACATTATAGGGAGGCTTTAATAACATATCGGGTCTGCAATTATTATCACATCACAAGTTCAGAGCGGAGGAGCCTCACATTGGGAGCACTGGAATCGCCGATTGCGATCTCTGATCTCTTCAGAGAAAGGAACTTGGAAGCACCAATAGTGTAATTCTTTTGAATTAACACTATAGTGGATTAAAAGTGCCATAGTGTGTTTTTGTTTCTTTGGAATGAAAGCCCTCTGCCTGTGTATTTTGCGTTTAACACACATTTTCACTTGTTTTAAAGCAACGATAGTCTGTCTTTATAATTCCTATGGGATTATAATCCTGACATAGGGAAACAAGGCTATGATATGTTTTGTGCCGATAATGAAGGTTGGAGTGTATCAGAGGAAAAAATCATGAAGTTGCTGATAGATGACTGATACAATTGTTGAAGCAGTAAGAGGAATTCAGCCAGAAATTGAAGAAATTATATCAGGCTTTAGTTGTTTGACCATATCTCTTGCACCTAGACCACCAGCTACGAAGGTGTATTATAGCATGTTATCCTTATCCATCTCCTTCTTCATAAACCTATCATAGTAGGATAGAGTTCCTGAATTTGCAAGTCACTCATGAAAAGATGACATCAGTCTGATAAACTCCTAGTCTAAGATGTTGCATGATGATCCATTGACTGAATCAGAACTGGATGGCAGGCTGAGGGAGAGGCTCATTATCTATGCAATTTCACAACTCAAGTAGTCTGCTGGATCCCTATAATACTAGTGATTACCCCATTACTATTGTAGTTGTACCCCTTATTAATATTGTTGTGCCCCTATTACCCCCATATTGTTATTACTGTGCCCCATAGAATCCCTCTATTGTTATTTTTGTGGCTTTATATTATTATTGTTAGGTCGGCTGGGTTATATTGTGACTCCTTAGACTCCTATATTAGAAAGGAGGTTTTGTCATTTGAATCATCCAAGAATTGTTCATTTATGTAATGTAAAGGAGGTTGCCCCCTCGAAGAGGCTGAATTCTAAGGCGTTTATCTATCTTTTCTATCTTTTCTTGAGCTGGTTTTATAACACATTTATGTGATGTAAATGATGTTTCACCCTCAAAGAGGTTAATTTTCAATTCATTGATTTATATTTTCTTATATTTTTGGTATGGTTGCATCATTTGGTATCAAAGCTTTGGATTATGGGGTTTTTCCACTTCAAATAGGTCATCTTGGAAATTTTGTTATTGATTCAAAAGCTGAAATTATTACCACATGGAGAATAAGTATTGATGAACTTCTTGTAAAAATTACATAACTTGGTTAACTATATTTTCAAAGATATGGTCCAAAGAAGTTAGGGTTTTTGCATGCTCTAGAATTCAATATCAAACAAGTGACCTAGGTAAAATCGTCATAAGTTTCTTGATGAGCATCAGATTTGAATTTCATAAAGAGTTACTAAAAGTGCAAATAATTTTGTTTTTCTTGTATCATTTTAAGGTATGTAGGTTGAAACAATGACATGTCGTATTTCGTACAAGTTCGCTCTACTAAACTAGTCCATAATTAGGTCATCATGGGAGATTGGGCATAACTTTATTTTGAAGAATCCAATCTTAGTCTGACTTGTGATGTTGGAAATAATACTTGGACCACTAGATAAATTTTTAAACCTTGGAGAGAAAAAATTACAAAGATACAATAGTTTAAATATTCAGCTCCTAAAAGAAAGAAAAAAAATGTGAATTTAAAAAAAAATAAAGTTGTATAACTTTTGTTTGAACAATTAATTTGAACTGATTCAAAGAGCATAATGAAGCATATAAATCATTATTTCATCCCAATATACCTCATAACAAGAAAATAGATACACCCACTAAGGAAAAAGAAAGATATAGTATGATACAAGAAGAAGATGATGAAATGCAACATGATATATCAAAATTATGAGACCAAGTGCAACAAATTTCAATCTCACAAAGAGTAACCAAAAATGAACTGGAAGCTAAGATGGATTGTTTGAAGAATGGTTTAAATTATGACACAGAAGTAATTTTGAATGTCAAGATGGAAGGTTTGAAGGATGGTTTAAAAACAAAAATAAAAAGGGACTTGGAAGGTTTGACAAAGTTATTATAAGAAATGTTTACTAGTGGTGACAAGGTACTCCATTAAAATCATTATGAGGAGAAAAGGAATACAAATTATGATTTTAGAGACTTCAATTATGGGTTAAAAACTAACGACATTCCAAATATCGATATGAGGAATTTTGATGGCAAGGATCTAGTAACATGGACACTACAGATGGAGCAATTACTTAATCTACATGATGTTTCGCACACACAAAAGGTATGAATCACATATTTATATTTAGAACAAAATCAGTTTGTGTGGTATTGATGACTTTGTTCTCGTAAATAAATTGTCACTTGGACAATTTTTATGGAAGAATTGGTAGCACATTATGAGGATACAAAGAGTAATAACTTCTAAATCTAATTGATAAATCTCAAACAAAAGGGTTCAATGGTGGAGCACATTTACGACTTCCAAATATTGAATATCAAGGTAAATGATATTTCGGAGGATTATAGGATTGAAGCCTTCATAGGGACTTTAAAGGATAACATCTAACGCGAGGTTTTCAGTTGGGAACCTAATTCATTGGAGAAGGCATTAAAGGTGGCAAGAAAAGTTGAAAGCAAAATTATGGCAACAAATAAGTCTACCACTCATAACTATAAAGATGGAAGTGTTGTTACTTTTAGCTTCCAACAACCTACAAGGTTGAAACCACAACAATTGGAATACAAAAGTGTTAGTATGAAATTTCTTAGTATGTGTACCAAAAATGCTTCACTTAAATTGTTGGTGACATGCAACCCTAACAACAGTAGATGGTTGTATATGCTTTAGATCTGTGTGCTTCTCTCTCAAATTGCAATTGACATAAACAAAACATCGCTTGAACTCAAATGAGAGCTCAAATGAAATAAGACGATAGTGGTGACAATGAAAATGGTCATGGTAAAGAATGGATATAAAATCATCTATTTATAACAAATTATTAAACTTAATTAGGAATTAGAAAATAATAAAATATTATTGAATAAATCAAAATCTAGTCGTTGTGAATACTTTATTATATTTTTTGAGAGGGAAAAGATATTCAAAATGGTCAAATATATTTATAAAGAAAGTGGTTGAAGTAATTAACATATAAAAATGATTTATTAATCATGTTGTGAGAAGTAAGAAATAAATAATTATTAAAATATGGTTTATTAATTATCTCATAAGGAAAATAGGGAATAAATAGGGAATAATAAATAAATAGTGATTTATTTAATTATTCCAAGGTGATTAAGTCAAAATTAATTAAAAAATAATGATTATTAATTATTTCTAAATAATGATTTATTCAATTATTCTCATGGGATTTTTTAATTTTAATGAGAAATAATTTAGGAAAAAAGGTTTACTAAATTATTTCATTATAAAATTAATCCTATATGGTGTCTTTCAATCCACCTAGTAAGAAATGGCTAGGTGATCATTTTTTGAGTGATAAGAAAAAGAGCAAAAGATCTTTGTTACAGTTGTGATAGAAAATATACAAAAGGTCATGAGGGTGTCGAGAAAAAAATATTTTACATAGATTGTGAAGAGGAGGAAGAAAATGAACAAAAAACATCAAAAGAAGAGGATATACACTAGGAACCACCCCCAGAGAAAGAAGAAATGAATTTGGCCATATCTTGTAATGCATTGGCAGGAACTACCACTCCTCAAACTCTCATGATAAAATGATATATCAAGAAATAAAAGAGGTAATAGTTATGATCGATTCTGGTAGTGCCCATAATTTTATTCATTGTAAGATAGCCAAGAAATTGAATTGCTTTATATATCCATCACCGGAGTGTCAATTGATGGTTGCAAATGGAGGAACTATAAATTGCTTAGGGAGGTGACATAATATCAATCTAACCATGGGGAATATGTATTGAATAATATAATTCTTTACATTCCAATGGATGGTGTTGATGTTGTATTAGGAGTCCAATGCTTATAGTCTTTGGGGACAATAGCTTTTAATTTTCAAAAACAATTCTTGAAATTTTCCTGGGAAGGAAAGGAAATTGTATTAAGGAGCATCATAGTGAAACTGGGGAAGATAATAAACTCTAATGGAATGAAAA
This sequence comes from Pinus taeda, assembly GCA_000404065.3. Taxonomy (NCBI): domain Eukaryota; kingdom Viridiplantae; phylum Streptophyta; class Pinopsida; order Pinales; family Pinaceae; genus Pinus; species Pinus taeda. The sequence continues at coordinate 29,785 of APFE031603556.1, read as the reverse complement.
ATATTTTGAAGAAAGAACAATGATGCATAATTATACAATTATTCTCACTACATCTTAAATCATTGAAATAATTTGTTTCTCCATATCTCCAAAAAATATTGGACAATCATTCCAAGGTATTTGAGTTTCCCAAAGGTCTCCCACCTATTTGTTATCATGATCATGATATTCGATTGATTCCAGGAAGTGTTCCTCCAAAAATTAGACCTTACAAGTATCCCTATGCCAAAAAGAGTGAAATTGAACCTATGGTTGTAGAAATGCTAGAGGCATGTATAATTCAACCTAGCCAAATTTCTTTCTTTTCTCAAGTAGTATTGGTACACAAGAAGGATGGATCATGACATATGTGTATGGATTATAGGGAGTTCAACAATCTCACTATTAAAGATAAATTTCTCATTCCTACCATTGATGAATTGTTGGATGAATTACATGAAGCAATTTACTTCACCAAGTTGGATATTTGTTAAAGATATAATCAAAATAGAATGAAGAATGAAGACATTCCTTAAACAACATTAAGAACTCATGAAGGCCATTATGAATTTTTGGTCATGTCTTTTGGTCTTACTAATGCACCTTCCACATTTCAAGGTTTTATGAATTCCATTTTCAAACTCCTCCTTAGAAAATTTGTGTTAGTATTTTTGGATGATATAATAAGTAAATTGAAAATGGAAGCTTGCTTGATGTTAGGAAAGAAAGGACCTAGAAGGGTTTGCGCTTCCTAGTGCAAGGGACCCGACAGGGGGCTAGACTGATAAGGAGAGGATGCAGAGCACGCTCGACCCACCACCCCCCACCCAATAAGCATCAAGGGTTGGCAGGGCTCAACTGATAAGGAGAGGAATTTATTACTTGGTCCCGTACCGGGGCAAGGACCGGTAGGGGCTTGCTTGACGTTGGGAAAGCAAGGACCGAGGGGCTTGCGCTTCCTAGTGCAAGGACCTGACAGGGGGCTCGACTGATACGGAAGAGGATGCGGAGCATGCTTGACCAGCACCCCCCACCCAATAAGCATTCAAGGGCTGACAGGGTGAGGTACAAACGCTCGACTAATAGGCCGCCATCACTCGACCAGCGGAGAGGATGCTCTCGCAGGGCTCGACTGAATAAGGAGAGGAATTTATTGCTTGCTTGACGTTAGGGAAGTAAGGAATGGTAGGGGCTCTCAATCTAAGGCCGCCATCGATTTCTTTCTCAACCATAAGGTCCGGCAGGGCTCTGTTAAAAGGGTGCTCAAACTATTGGTAGAGAAAGAATTGTATGCAAAAAACTCCAAATGTTTCTTTGGTGTATACGAGGTGGAATATTTGGGTCATATTGTATCTCATGAGGGTATTAAGCTAGTTACTAACAAAATTAAATCCATCAAGTACTAGAAAATCCCCACAACCCTAAAGCATCTTTGATGATTTCTCAGGTTGACAGGGTATTATCACAAGTCTGTTAAGAATTACGGGAAAATAGAAGCACCTCTAATAACATAACTGAAGAAAGATGCATTTGTTTGGACTCCAAAAGAAACTAAGTCCTTTGAACATCTTAAAGAGGAAATGTGCCAAGCTCTAGTTTTAGCTACACTAGACTTCACAAAAACCTTTATGGTGGAATGTGAGGCCTCAAGAAATGGAATTCATGTTGTTTTAATGCAAGAAGGCAGATCCATTTCTTTTGAAATTTGTCCAATCAAGGGAAAGTATTAACAACAACCTATTTATGAGAAGGAAAAGTTGGCAACACTACATTCCTTGAAGCAATGACACCCTTAACTAATCAGAAGACACTTCAAGGTAAAAACAGATCATGATAGCCTTAAATACCTTTTGGTAGAAATAGCTCCCCAAAATTGCTTCTAACTCTATTCAAAAGCCTTGCTTATGGCTCAAGTGATGTTGGCATAAGGATGCTCAGTCCTGGCTCCACCATTGGGGGATAAAGGAGGAAATCATCTTACAGAGTAAGGATAATAATAAAAACACTATTAATTCCAAATTTAAGGATAAGTTGTGGGATGATAAGGAGTTAGAGGGGAAAAGGAAGCTAAGGTATTATAAGGAGGTGATCAATCCCACTCTTGCTAACTATGATTATCTCTTTGTCTTGACTAGAGCTAAGAAGAAATTGAGAATTGCAAAGATAAGAACTAATTCTTGTCTGATTCAGAGTGAAAGCAACCATTGGTCTATTCTCAAAACACCTTGTGAAAAAATAATTTCCCCCTTTTGCAATACTAATAGAGTTGAAGATGAAAAACACTTTCTCTTGAATTGACAAACCCTTACTCACATTTGTTCTCCTCTTAAAATCATTTACCACACTACCAACCTTCTTGACTTGTTGAGTCTGCAAACTACATTGATCTCAGAACACTTCTCTCTGTTCTTTTTTATCATAGAAATAAATTATTAAAGAGTCTCAATTAATCACCCTCTTTATTAAGGTTTGATAAACCATGTTGGTCTTAATGGAAGTTAATCATCATCATCACTATCATATATTTGCATATATATTTATTTTATTCTTTCATATATATATATATAAAGACACACTATACATAATTTCTCATTCTCTTTGATTCTTATTATTAAAATAGATATTATTTTACACTCATTTCCCTAAATGGTGGATTTTATTCATCTTGTTTTATTTCTTAGATTCATTATTTTATTCTTTCTAATATTTAAATTTAATTACTCTGATTTTTTCTTATTATTTATTAATTTTTATTCAATTCATTGATCATTTAATATTATTTTTATTTAAGTTTTTTAATTTCTATTATATTATTTAGTAAAATATTTAATTTGATTTATAATATTTTAAATTAAAAAAAATTATTATTAAATGAATATTTGATTTCTATAGTTTGAAATTAAATTTCAATTCTTTGCATTTCTACATTATTTTATTTTCTTATTATTTATTGTTTCTAATATTAAATTTATTTATTTTGGTTATTTTTCTATGATTTATTAATTTTTAATTTTAAACTCAATTTATTATAGTCCTAGGGAAGTAACTCAATGCGTGATTAAAGTAATGCCAGAGATCCAAAGTTCAAATCCCTCAACTTGTGACCCCATTACATCTTTACTCTATCAAATAAAATAAAAATAACTCTAAATAATAAAGTGAAAAGTTCAAATGCCTTAGCTTGTGATCTCGTTAATGGAGAGGAGGATAGGTTGTATACCCCCATACCAAGTTGGATAGCTCAATATGGTAGACATTTTGTAACTTAATGTAATGTGATATCCTTTAAACATCTTTACTCCATCAAAATAAAATAAAAATAATTCTAAATAATAAAGTGAAATTAACTTGGTCAAGTTACCAATGGTTTTTGAGTTCCAAGTTTATGAAAACCTATGGTATTGATGTGGAATTTTGTCTAAATAACCTGGTAAAATAACTTTAAACTAAAATAATAAAGCCAAATTGACTTAGTCAAGTTACCAATGGTTAGTGAGTTCCAAGTTTATGAAATCCTATGGTGTTGACCCATGGTATTGATGTGGAATTTTGTCTATATAAAGAGGGAAAATAAGTTTAAACTAAAATAATAAAGTGAAAGGTTTTTGAGTTTTAAGTTTATGAAAACCTATGGTGTTCACTGAGGGTATCTATGTCCTGTAAACATTTTTACTCCATCAATATAAAATTAAAATAACTCTACGTTAAAAAAAATAACTTTAAACTAAAATAATAAAGTGAAATTGACTTGGTCAAGTTACTAGTGGTTTTTGAATTCCAAGTTTATGAAAACCTATGGTGTTGACCCATGGTATCGATGTTTTGTAAACATTTTTACTCCAAAGTAAAATTAAAATAACTCTACATTAAAATCAAAATAACTTTGAACTAAAATAATAATGTGAATTTGACTTGGTCAAGTTACTAGTGGTTTTTGAGTTCCAAGTTTATGAAAACCTATGGTGTTGCCCCATGGTATTGATGTGGAATTTTGTCTATATAAAGGGTGAAAATAACTTTAAACTAGAAAAAAGTGAAATTGACCTGGTGAGAGTGGTTTTTGAGTTCCAAGTTTATGAAAACCTATGGTGTTGACCCATGGTATTGATGTCAAATATTGTCTATATAAAAGGGGAAATTAAAGTTGCCTAGATCCATCTTAACTCCAGATCTAGGAAGCTTGCAGAGGGATCGATTCTCTTAAATGAAAATATCTTAACATGGAGTTAAGATTGATATAAGTTGGATCTAATTTACCACCATTATGCTCATAAAATTACTACTTTCATCATCATAAGATTATTTTCTAGAAGCTCTCAGTAATGAACATCTCATCGACCCAAAAACTCTTCCCACCATTGTTTCTACCTTCAAATGTGGAGGAGCTTCTCCAAGTAAGCATTCTTCATAAAATCCTAATTGAAAGAGTTGGGAAAATAATATAGAGAATGATACTAATATTAGTGATGATGTTGGGTAGTGGTTAATTTGCTAGTTAATTAAATTACGAGTTGTTCTCCTAGAATATTGTTTAAGATATAATAATTGAAGGAGAAGTCATTACTAAAAAAAGTTTTGTTTTGTTTTTGTTTTTTTTTTTTTTTTTTTTTTTTCATGTGTTTAGACATTAATTTTATTGTGATGTTTTCAATTTATTCCTACAATTTTAACTATAAGTAAAATTAGTTAAAGAATATACTCAAAAAAATATTAAAAAGTAGAAAAATTAATTTGTGACTTTAAATTCAATTACTATATGTTCCCCCTTTCAATTAATCTTTCAATTAATAAAAAAGATTATATATATATATATATATATATATATATTATATATAAAATTCTTTTCAATATAAAATTGAAAGCAGTTTATGTCACATAGCATAATTTTAACAAAAACTGATAACTAAACCAACTTAGATACGTCTTCTTTGTATATATAGAGAGTTTAAATCTCTTTCCACTCTAAAAGAGGTTTTCACATCAAGATATTTGATCTCTATTCTTACTTTGTATATTTAGATTTAGATTTAAGATAGATCTAATGTGGTCAAAACAATTCAAAATGGTTTTATGTAGAAAAATTTATAAATATGTTAAAGAGAAAACTGAAAAACTATTATGTAAATTCACTAATATTTATAAATATAAAATTTATAAATCATCGGTTATCCTCGATATTGATCATGAGTTCAAATTCTGTGCTATTTGTTCAAATCTTATACTATTCTCTAAAGTAAAAAATTGAACATGATAAAAATATAATCTCACTAAACTTAAAAAAAACAAATTATAAAATTTATTATTAATTTAAAACATTATAATTCCTTAAATAAATAATTAAAAAACAAATAATCATACCTCAATAACAATGAAATAAATTATTTATTATATTTATTAACAGGACTATAAAATATTAATATACTCCACAAATTTAGAAGCTGGCCTTCCTCTTATTCTTAATTATCGATTAACAAGCTCATCACAAGAGCTTTAATATGAAATACATATTCTTAAAGAACACAAATATATGAGAACGTTGGTCACCCAAATATATAGAAACAAGAATTACATAAGAACGATGGTCTATATAAAAAGACTATCTTCTTCTTTTATATATTTGGGTATATTTGGGTGACCAACGTTCTTATAGATTTGTGTTCTTTAAGAACATGGATTGCATTGTAAAGTTCACCAGATGAGTCTATTTTACTGTAATTGATAATTAAAAATAAGATGAAGATACATGCCATATTTTAAATTTGTCTATTTCATTAGATTAATATTTCATAATACTTGTCATAAATATATAAATAATTATTACATTATTATGTATGGATATATTTTCATTAATGTTTTCAATTTTCTTTCTTATTTAGTATTAGTGATTATATATATTATATATTATATATGTAATTCTTTCTTTAAAATTATTTAGATCTATTTTAATTTTGAATCTACTAAGACAAAAACAAATTTAATCTATTTTATTTTAAAAGGGGTTTGTATGTCAATAGATTTGATTCCTTTAAATTCGTGGTAGATTTGGAATTAAGATAGATCTAGGCTGGTAATTTTAATTTTTAATTTATGAGGAGTTTACTTTATAAATTTGTAAAATATAAAATAAATGTAAATAAAAAGTTTTCATTGTAAAATTTACATTTTATATTACTCTTGAATTTATAGGTAAGTTTTATGGTTATAATTGAATGTTTAGAGTTTAATATGGCATGGTAGGGATTTTAAAATAAAAATAATTTTAAGTTAAAATAAAAGAAATTTTAATTATAATAAGGTAAATTTGAATAGTTCAAGTTACTAGTTGCTTTTGGGCTCAAGTTTATGAGAACCCATGGTATTGACCTATGATATCCATGTGTAATATAACCTATATAAAGGAGGAAATTAAACCAACTTAGATCCATCTTAAGCTCTGAGAAGGATCAAATGGTTTTTCAGTCTTTGCATCTCAAGATTTTTTATCCCTCTGAGCACTTGGTAGGTTGGTTTTAATTTACTATCATTATGCTCAAAAAATTATGTATCATAATTTACCACCTTCATCATCACACAATTATATGGGAATGAACATCTCATCTACCTAGAACAAACTCTTCCCAGAATAAACATCTCATCTACCTAGAACAAATTCTTCCCAGCAGTGTTTTCCATTGTGAATGGTATTTGCCTTCAGACTTGAAGAGTTTCTCCAAGTAAGCATTCTTTATGCTAAACCCTAATTCAGTTTCAAATAATATCTGAGAATGGTATTTATATCAGCGATGCCCTTCGATAGTGGATAATTTGTTGTCTTTTTTTAATTAAATTATGTTTCAAGGAGAAGTCATTACTAAGAAAAGGCTTATTTTTTTTTTGTGTTTAGACATTAATTTAATTGTGATGATCTCAATGGATGGTTACAATTTTAACAACTAAAATTAATTAAAGAATATACTTAATAAAAAATTTAAAACCTAGAAAAGCTAATTTACCACTTTGCATTCAATTACTATATGTTTGTAACACCTTATGCTAGAGAAACATTTATTTTTCCTACCAAGTTTTAAGTATTACTTCAAAAACTTTTACTTTTCTTAACACACTTTGTTAAAGGATTAAGGCTAGAAAGCCAAAACATTTTGTTATTTTTTTATTAAGGAATTTAAATAGTTTGTTAAAAGAACTAAATGAAACAGTTACATAACTCCTTGGACAGTTAGAGAGAGTTGCCCATCTTTCCTCCTCAAAAAGGGAAAAGAAGAGGAAAGAGGGGTACAGAGAAGGTAGGAGAGCTTGTTCATATCTTTCCTTGAGCTGGGCACAAGTAACCGGTGGGAAATAAAACTATGGCTAATAGTTGAACTTGTATGTCACTTGAGGTTGGACTATAGTCCTGAAGCCCAAGATACCAGACTGTACTCGCCTAGTAACTGTTAGGAGCAGGAATTGCTCAGAGGGGGACTCTGGACGTAATTTCCAGGTCCGTGGCTAGGTGGTGAGACCTTCCAGAATCATAAAGTATCTACAGAGTTCTAAACAGGAAAAAGCAGATACAAGCTCTGTGCTTATTATTCATTCCTAGAAAAGCATTACTTTTAAACAGGAACGAAAGATTATTATTATGAATAAATCACTAAGTATATTCTATTATTTGAAGATTTTTTTTGTAGTAACTAGATTCCATCATTTATTATGATTAAGTTTTCATGATTAAGGTGAAGTAATGATACAATATTATTAAACAAATGACCAGAAATATATATTGTTAATTTTATTACTAGCTTTGATCCATTTACTCGTAAGTTCAATAAGATAAATAGCACGAAATAGGTCGAAGCGTTGACGGGAAGAATGATTTTAGAAACTCCTGTAAGATAGTTCTTTTACTAGCAATTCTGAGAATAAATACAACCACAAAAATAGTTTAAGAATTATAAGAGACAAAAGCTATCTGATAATGGAACCATAAATCATATTAAACTAATGCATGGAGCCTACAGAGCATATACCCATATTGCTAAAAATTGAACATCATTAAAATAAATTAAACTTCGAAGAAGAGTAATACCAAGAAAAATATTAAGATTTACAAACTATTCGAATTATAAATACAATAACAAAATGTGGATATCGTGCAGCCAGGTTAAAAACCCTTAAATAACTAGAAAAGAAAATAACCAAGCAGAGTGTCAACACAACCCTCTTGGAAACTGAAGCTATTTATGTGGTAGTATTATAGTTTAAACACTAAAGGACTAGCCGAGCTTCGACATAAAGCCGAAAACCCACCCAAATAGCTAAGTTAGCAAAACAATAAATTACATCCAACATTAAACAAGACCAAAGGAAATTCCCCATTTTGAAATTCACTGGAGGGTTTCATGGCAGAACCAACCTGAATACAAAATATGAGTTTCTCTATTAGGAAGCCACCTGAATCTACCCTTCGAGAAATATGCATGACATAGGGTTTTACCTGCAAAAGGAAAGCCAAAGGTTAAACCTTTTGGAATGCGTAAACATTATTAAACAAGATGCAAGATCGGATAATTCAAGTTCTTTTCTTACTTGTGAAGGAGATGCACCATGAAAACGTTAATACTGTGCCTCTACACAGGTAGGGAGAAACATAAGAAATCCTAATTCGAAACTATAAAACCCTTACCTCTACAGGAGGACCATCCTCTTGCCTTGTGATATTGTAGGAGGAAACGAAGTGGCAGTTGGAGAACATGACTGCATCAAAGGTAACAAATCAGAAGTATTCGTTCAGGTGATGAATCAAACTTGAATGTGGAATGTGGACGGAAAATGCATATAAACCTTACTAGAGTATTCGCTAGAAAACAACGAAACGTGGAGGGCTGGTGCCGCCATGGTATTCTCTATCAATCTTGAAAATAATTGGAGAGCCACCATGGTATTCTCCATCCACCTTGAAAAGAGTTGTAGAGCCGCATTACATGGTAAACATTACGCCTAAATGTGAAAGGAACTGGTGAGGTAGACGGAGGTAGTGCATAGGTTTAGCGGGAAGCACTGGAATCATTGGATCCATCCACCCCAAATCCCATGGTGGAGAACAATCAACATTTAATACCCTGCTCTTCTGGCAGCAAGACAGAGTGTTAGCATTTAAGTAGAGCCACTGGTGGAAGCACCTCACACAGCCTACCTTTTCGGTAGTGTAAATGCCATGGTAATTGCACTAGTGCCATGTGGAGCAGATCCGTATAATGGCTCATAAAGATTCGCTAGACAATGGTAGCTCATAACTTAAATAACTTCTCCAATTTCAGTGTATAACCTTTGAGTGTATGTGTATTACATTAACGGATTATTGAGTTCACATAGAATATATAAATATACATTGAAATATATCAATGTAATAGTTCAATAGATTTTTATTTTTTTGATAGCGTTGAATGTTACAAATGGTATCAGATCCCAGGTTCGCACACTGAGACTTCTAGGATAGATAAATGCACATTTAATTAAGTACAATATACTTATGTCTATGCAATAAAAAGTTGTGTATGGTGAATGTGAACACAGAGTTAGAGGTCAGCAACAAAGAATAGAAATGTAGAGGAGCCCCAGATAATTAAACCATCCAAAAGTGCCTTATGTAGAGGCTAATCTGGGTATATGGATACAACTGGGAGAAGAATCCTGGTAATCCAAAACTGCCTTACTTGAAACTGAGCAACAACTACATGCAGAAATGATGAACTTGAAGACGGATAACAAATGACTGAGGCAGGAACAGGAAAATATTCTCAAAAGCCCACTCGACCGATAGAATCAACGAGGACTAGACCCTAGTACAGAGGATAGGGAGAAGACCCCAACAACCCATCATGGCAAGGAAAATGTAGAATCAACAGAGGGACATAAGGAGGAAGAAGAGGGGCATTTGGATAATGTTTCTGACCAAAGAAAGACCAAAAGACAGAAAATGGAATTACAAGGTGAGTTCAAAAAAATAAAACCGTCACTTTTCAAAGGAGAATCTGAAGAGGCAGCTGAGGCATGGTTGATTGACATGGGTAAATATTTTCAGATTTATGAATATACTAACAAACTTAAAGCACAGTTGGTAGTTTATCAATTAAGGGGAAAGACCACTGTCTGGTGGGAAGAAATTAAAATTGTGAGAAACATTGATGAAGAACAAGTGATGTGGCAATAATTCTAGAAACATTTGAAGGGAAAATATTTAACTGAACGTTACTATGATGAAAAAGCAAAGGAGTTCCATGAGATAAGGTTGGGAACCTTGACCATGGATGAATATGTGAAATGATTTACTTCCCTGTTACAATATGTCCCGTACATGCAAGAGGGAAAAACCAAAATTCAACGATTTATTAGTAGTATTCCCAACTTTATGAAGGAGAAGTTAGAATTTGATTATCCTAGAACAATGGATGATGCGGTGCGAAAAGCCCGTATATGTTATCAGCAAATGAAAGAGAAAAGTGAAGGGCCCAAAGGAACCTCATGTAGGAGAATGAGGAATTTACACCCAAATAGACAACTGAAAGTCATAAATGGAAGGAGAAATCGACAAAGAACTTTTGGGAAATTTGCAAGGAACCTGTCCAAAGTCCTAGCATACACTGAAAATAGACAGACAGGGAGTTAATAAACCTACTACTGATCAACCGCCAAAACAACCTTTGCAATGTTGGAGATATGAGGAATCTCATTACTACAAGAATTGCATGCACAAAGATTGAATAGAACAACTCTCAAATATGCAAGAAGCCTCCACAGTTGGAGAAATAGCAAGGAGTATGCCTAGAATTAATGTCGCTTTGGACAATCATGAAGTAGAATACTAGCCCACCATGATCAAGTGCAAAGGTATGCTTATTGATCAACCTATTTCTGTTTTATTTGATCCGGGTCCTAGCCTAAGCTACATTAGTCCTAAAGTGGTAGAGAAATGTCAGCTACAAAGAAACAAATTTAAGAAATCTTGGCTAGTTCAGCTAGCCACCGAAACTAAGAGAAGGGTATCAGCGAAAACATAAAACTGCCCTATAACAGTTCCAGGGCATCCCATCCATGTTGATCGAAATATACTCCCCTTAGGTTCAGACGTTGTACTAATAGGGATGTACTAGTTGGAAGGGTGTTGGTCACTAGTGGATTTTAAAGAGAAATTTGTAAGCTACCTCGCAGAGACAGGGTAGAGAAAGGAAATTCAAGGGATCAAGAAAAACATTAAATTACGTCTTATTACTACTAACTAGCTAGGAAGATGCATTATAAAGGGCTTCTAGATTTATGCTGTCCAAGTGGGATACACTAATGACAGAAAAAGGATGATTTCATTGGAGAATATTCTAGTAATTCAGGATTTCGTGGATGTGTTTCCTGAATCCATCGTTTGATTGCCACCTAGATGTGATGTTGATTTTACCATTGAATTTATACTTGGAGCAACTCCTGTTTTGAAATCTCCTTATCAAATGATCATACCTGAGTTAACAAAACTCAAAATGCAGGTTTGGAACTTTTGGATAAAGGGTACATTTGCCCTAGTGTATCTCCTTAGGGAGCCCTTGTGATGTTTGTGCGAAAGAAGGATGAAACCTTAAGGCCATTCATTGATTATCATCAGTTAAATAAAATTATTGTAAAAAATAAGTACCCTTTACCCCATATTGACGATTTATTTTATCAAGTGTAGGGGGTAGCATATTCTCAAAAATTGACTTAAGGTTCGATTACCACAAGATTAGAATAAAGGATGAAGACATTTACAAAACTGCATTCCGAACTCGTTACAACCATTATGAGTTCGTGGTACTGCCTTTCGGCCTTACCAATGCTCCAGCCACTTTCATGAGCCTTATGCACAACATTTTTCAACCATTTGTGGATAAATTTGTACTAATTTTTATTGACAATATACTAATTTATTCCAAAGACCAGGAAGAACATTAGAAGCACCTGAGAATAGTATTGAAGATTTTGCGAGAGAATCAGTTGTACGCTAAATATAGTAAGTGCGCTTTTTACAAAATTCAGATTCAGTACCTAGGCCATGTTATATTAGCTGAGGGAATAGCAGTAGATCCAAAAAAGATCAAAACTATTATGGAATGGGAAACTCTGAAAAATGTTGCTGACATTATATCATTTTTGGGCCTGCCGGGTGTTGTGGCCATCAACAACCCCCCTTTCTTATTTAGTTTTATCACTAATATTAAATAAGTGGGGGCCCTTATTAAAAAATTAAAAAAATCAATTAATGCTTGTATTTCCTTTTTTCAATAAAAACTTACTATCATAAACTTAGGAGAATACCCTCAAAAAATATAAAAAGACTTAAGTTTTATGATAAGTTACAATAAAATCATTCCTTAAAGACCGTTGCATCACAAAATGGTAATGAATGCCTTCCTACAAGCGGAATCTCTAAGATTTCGAAAGCGCAATGTGAAATCATGCATCAAAAGATCCTCATCGCATCGCATGCCTCAACCATTACTTAAGCAGAAAACACATTAACATATGACTACCACACGCAACAGATTTCCGATATTGCAATCTGCGATATTGCGAAGCAAATCGCAAAATTGCCTTATCGCAGATCTTCAGGGCTCGTTGTTCCAAAAATCCTTTTCCATAAACCAATGCCCGGTTATGCACGTTAATGTTAATCAATGAGTTAGCTAGAAATCATTAATGAAATATGGTTTTGATCTGATCGAAGAGCCATTTCACATAAGGTGGTATATTTTATATTTTTTCGGCATTTAAAGCTTTCCTGTCACCTTTTTCTTATCATTATTCTCAATTCATTTGTAAACTGCAGGAGGAAAGAGCAGAGAAGTATGCATAGCAGTGTTCAGGATATTATGGGAAAGAAGGGTAAAGCTCCGAGTTCTGAAGATAAATAAATGACGCCCTTATACACGGACACTACCTGTAAGAAAGATGTCGGTATTACTACTTAGGAAGGCATGTACAGTCTACTTGAGGAAGAAAATCCCAAGGTAATGGAGGTTACGACTACTGTAGGCTCACACGGGTCTTCTGAAGCGTCTATTACAGAACTAGCATGTTCGTTCTTGCACCGGATAGCGGCTAGGCCCAAAATTATTCCATACACGGACATGGTTAAATGGGTACTAGATAATGCTAATATCACGTATAGAGAATTTAAAGCTCAAAACCACGAACTCACAAAGTCGTTATTTTCACAAAATTTAAGCTTTATATCCTCCAACAAAAAGTGCGCAAGAGGTGAAAATCGCACCAGGGAAGCCTGGATTGAGAAACGAAGGCAGTTTCCGATGTGCGATTAGCGCCTAATCGCGCATCGCCAGTCAAAACCCCTCAATATGGGAAGCCTCTAATCGCTCAATCGCCTGTAAGCCCAGAAATTTGTAGGAAAAAGCGTTAAAGGCGAAAGGCAAAACTTGAACTCTAGACCAGTGGTATTTTTCAGGTATATCATCAAGTGGTATGTAGATATCTACCAAATGTACAACATCTACAGACAAGTTGGAGACAGAAGGCTCAAGAAAGGGCAGAACCCATCAGAAGGTTAACCAAGTTGAATTGGGATTCTTACTGGGCGTACTTGGTAAAACCACACAGCCAGTGCATGACTCTCAAATGTATCATCAATTATGCCGAGAAGATGGTGCTAGCACTTGCCAATTCTGTTTTTGCAGGACAACTAAAGTCGGAAGTTGGCCAACCAACTCTCCTCAAGGAAATGCTGAATGCTTGCGATTACAAGGAACAAATACATAGATAGTTAGTTGTTAGTTTTAGTTTTAGATTCAGTTTTAGTTTTAATTTTGCTTTATTTTTGCCTGAAATGAGGACGGTCATTTAAACTGCATCCTACATTTTTGTAATAAATTATTTTTAGATTTAGTTAGTAGTATTTAAACCCTTCTCATGCATTTAGAAAAGGGTCTTGAAATTTGTCAAAAACTTGTCCTCAGAGGAGGTTTGATGAATGAATGGAACATGATTTATTGATATCTACGTTTAATATCTACTACTGATGTTGCACTTTTGTACTCTTCGTGCATGTTGGATTAAGAAGAGATAAATCATTATTGCTTGAAGCTCGTGAGTAGAACTAGTTATAAATGGTACTTTTATCTCTTGATTATTTCTGCTTATGTGTTAAGGTGATATTCATTTTCCGTTATTTATATATGAATGCGTGAATGCTCGAGTTATCATTTGTCACTTCTGTATGGTGATAGCTATTTATTTATGCTTAATATATGAGTAACTTATTATGGGATACGTTTTTCACAATTGTTTCGTCTAAGTTTTTATATGAAATGGTTTATCTTTATTGAATTCTTTTCTCATTGCAGTTGAATGATCTTTATTACCAATTGTTATTTGAAATCATTTTAGATCGCATAACGGAAATATTAAATCCCGAGTTAGTTTATAATTAGATATTTATGTTCATTAGAATACAATTACATGTTGTTAGATTAGATTTAGAATAAAAGCATTTTACTTAGGAATTATTGGAAAGGAAATATGAATTCTCAACACACACACATATATTGGGAAGTTGGTCCCATATCCCCAGTCGGACCTACTATACCAAATGGAAAAGGAGCTGCTAACCAAGGTTCGGACCGGGTGGGTATCCCCCTTGTTGTAGACCCGATTTTCGGGGCTTCAACATATTTGGTGCTAGAAGGAGGGCCCTGAACTGTAAATGGCAGGTAAATCTAAATCTAAATACCATTCAAAGAGTAAATCACCCTCACCATCTCCTCTGACTTCTATAGTTATGAAACCAGCTCAAGAAAAGATAGAAAAGATAGATCAACGCCTTAGAATTTAGCCTCTTTGAGGGGGCAACCTCCTTTACATTACATAAATGAACAATTCTTGGATGATACAAATGACAAAACCTCCTTTCTAAATATAGGAGTCTAAGGAGTCACAATATAACCCAGCTGACCTAACATAATAATATAAAGCCACAAAAATAACAATAGAGGGATTCTATGGGGCACAGTAATAACAATATGGGGGCAATAGGGGCACAACAATATTAATAAAGGGTACAACTACCATAGTAATGGGGTAATCACTAGTATTATAGGGACCCGACATGCCCCTCTCCTTCAAAAAAAGTGTTGTCCTCAACGCTTGAGTAGTTCTGGATACTTCTGTATAAAATTCTCATCCTCCCATGTGGAATCTTCTGCAGGTAAGTTCTTCCACTTGATAAGATAATCCGAAATTGATCGATTTCGTAGCTGTCGAGATCTTGTTTCTGTGACTGCTTCTGGTTCCAATATAATTTTTCCTTCCTCGTCAAGTTCTGGCAATATTGTTTGAACTGGGAGCTTGTCGCCTATAACCTTCTTTAAACATGAAACATGGAAAACTGGGTGCAATCGAGAAGCTGCAGGAAGCTCTAATTTGTATGCCATAGTACCAATCTTTTGCAACACCTTGTATGGACCATAATACTTTGGTGATAATTTATTATCCTTCTTAGCTTGCTTGAGGGACATTTGCTTATATGGTTGTAGCCTTAAGAAAACCCAATCACCTACATCAAAACTTCTTTCACTGCGATGTTGATCTACCTGTTGTTTCATTCTATTCTGTGCCAACACGAGGTTATCCTTTAAGAGTTGGAGGACTTGTTGTTGATGTTCGATGTGACGTTCCACTGCTTGAACCTTAGAATTTTCTCTTAAATATGATGTGATGGATGGTGGCTATACCCATAAAGTGCCATAAATGGGGTCATTTTTGTTGTTGTATGGAAGGAAGTGTTATACCACCATTCAGCCAGAGGCAACCATTTGACCCATTGTGTCTATCTATTAGATACAAAGCAACGAAGATATCCTTCCAAACATTTGTTTACTATCTCAGTTTGCCCATCAGATTGAGGATGATAAGATGAGCTATGAGCTAACTGAGTACCAAGACAAGAAAAATATTATGTCCAAAAATTTCCAGTAAAAATGGGATCTCTGTCACTTACAATAATCTTTGGGTTTCCATGTAGCTTTTGAATTGTTTCCATAAATGCAGTAGAAATTGTACTGGCTTTAAATGGATGTGATAATGCACAAAAGTGCGCATACTTGGTAAGTGTTTGTAAACTACCACCATGATGACAATCTTTCCCTCAGACTTGGGTAAACCTGTGATAAAATCCATTGAAACCTCCTCCCAACGTTGGCTTGGAATGGATAAAGGTTGTAATAGACCCGGTGTCTTAATTGTTCAACTTTATTTTGTTGGAAAACCAAACATTCCGCCACAAACTTTGAACATCTGATTTAAGGCCATCCCAAAAAAATTCCTTCTTAACCCTGTGGTAAGTTTTTAAAAATCCTGAGTGCCCTCCTAAGGGAGAAGTGTGCAATTCCATAAGAATCTTTTGTTTTAGCTGGGAATTCTTACAGAGGTATAAGCGATCTTTGTACCATAACGAATCATTTTTCTAGCTAAATGTATAAGACGTACTGGAATCTTGTTGTAATTTTTGAATAAGTGCCCAAACTTCTTCATCATTCTTCCATTCCGCCCTTGCTTCATTTATCCAATCTGGTTGGATAATAGAAATGGCACACAACAATACTTCCACATCCTCATCCTTTCTTGAGAGTGCATCTGCCATCACATTTTGCTTCCCTTTTTTGTACATGATTTCAAAGTCATAACCCAACATCTTTGTGACCCACTTTTGTTTCTCTTCATAGGATAATATTTGTTCTAAAAAGTATTTAAGGCTATCATGATCTATTTTTACCTTGAAGTGTCTTCCCATTAGGTAGGGTCGCCATTTCTTAACTGCATGGAGTATTTCCAACATTTCCTTCTCATAAATAGCTTTGTGTAAAAAAATTCCCTTGATTGTACGACTTTCAAAAGGAATGGGTCTTTCATCTTGCATTATAACATCACCAATTCCATTTCCTGAAGCATCACATTCCACAATAAAGGTTTTTGTGAAGTCTGGTGTAGCTAAGACCGGTGCTTGGCACATTGCCTCTTTAAGATGTTCAAAGGCCTTTGTTGCTTCCGGAGTCCATGAAAATGCATCTTTCTTCAATAATGTTGTTAGAGGTGCTGCTATTCTTCCATAATTATTAACAAACTTGCGATAATACCCTCTCAACCCGAGAAATCCTCGCAGATGCTTTCTGGATGTGGAGATTTTCCATTCCTTAATGGCTTTAATTTTGCTAGGGTCTACCTTAACTCCTTCATGAGATACAATATGACCCAGATATTCCACCTCTTGGACTCTAAAGAAGCATTTGGATCTTTTTTCATATAATTGTTTCTCCTCTAGTAGTTGTAGCACCATGTGAACATGTTCAACATGATCCTTCCAAGACTTGCTGTAGATTAGTATATCATAAAAAAATAATAACACAAATTTTCTAAGGAATTGTTTGAAAATTGAATTCATCAACCCTTGGAATGTTGAATGTGCATTGGTAAGGCCAAAAGGCATTTCCAAAAATTCATAATGACCCTCATGAGTTCTAAATGTTTTTTTTGGAATGTCTTCAGTCTTCATTTTGATTTGATGATATCGTGAACGGAGATCCAACTTTGTGAAGTAAATTGATCCATGCAATTCATCCACTAATTCATCAATGAACGGAATGTGAAACTTATCTTTAATAGTGAGCTTGTTGAGCTTCCTATAATCCGGACACATGCGCCATGATCCATCCTTCTTGTGAACCAATACTACTGGAGCAGAGAAAGAACTTTGACTCGATTGAATTATACCAGCCTCTAGCATTTCTGCAACCATACATTCAATTTCATTCTTTTGGGCATAGGGATATCTGTACGGCTTGATGTTTGGAGGAACACTTCCTGAAATCAGATGAATAGCATGATCATGATCACAAATAGGTGGGAGACCTTTGGGAGTCTCAAATACCTTGGAACGATTGTCCAAGACTATTTGGAGATCTGGAGAAATAGATGATTCCAAAGTGGAAACATCTAGCGAACATAATTGTGAAATTACACCTTTTCGTTCCTTTTTTAGAAGCTTTTTCATACCATTAGAGCTTATTATCTTTCCCGGTTTCCCTGCAATACCTCTTAATACAACTTCCTTTCCTTCCATAGAAAATTTCATAAAAAGTTCTTGAAAATTAAAATCTATTCTACCCAAGGATTGTAGCCATTGGACTCCTAGTACAACATCAGCACCTCCCATTGGAATGGAAAGCATTGGGCTAGTCAATACATATTCTCCCATGGATAGCTTGATATTATGGCACTTTCCAGAGCAATTTATTGTTCGTCCATTTGCAACCATGACTTGACACTCTGGAACTGGATATAAGAAGCAATTCAATTATTTTGCTACCATACAATGAATAAAATTGTGGGTACTTCCTGAATCAATCAACACTATTACCTTTTTTTTCTTGATTTGTCCTTCTATCTTGATGGTTTGAGGAGTGGTAATTCCCGCCAATGCATTACAAGATATGGTCAGATTCATTTATTCTTTATCTAGGCTTTGTTCCTGGAGTATATCTTCTTCTTTTGACCTTTCTTGCTCCTTTTCTTCTTCCTCTTCACAATATATGTAGAATAATTTGTTCTTAGCACACTTATGAGCTTTAGTGTATTTGCTATCACAACTGTAACAAAGCTCTTTTGCTCTTTTTTCTTCAAATTGTTGTGTTCTCAACCTTATAGGTTGTGGAAGACTAGGGGTAACAACACTTCCGTCTTTATAGTTGTGACTCGTATGCTTCTTGGTTGCCATAATTTTTCTTTCCATTTGGTGAGCTCCAGTATTGCAGCAATAATTCTGCAACTCCTGGGACTCCCTTCTTTACTTTTATCAACCCAATAGTTTGTAACAAACATGGAAGCAACGGTGTTGTATGCACAAGTACTAGCTCTTGCTGCAGCTGTCACTTGGTCAGCTGGCACAAGTCCGCTAGGGGCTCAAGCCAACTTCTATGAGCTTTGAGAAGAAGCTTGTTAACTGATGGATGGAAGCTAATCTTGAAGGAAGCTAATCTGCTTGTGAAAAGAAACTGAGAAACTGAAGGAAATCACAAACCCTAGCAAACCCTAATTCTACCAGCTAGTACTACTGATGCAAAGAAGAGAATGCATGCTACTGAAAGAGATGCCATTACTTCTATGAAGGTAAAATACATGTGTCTATACTACCTCTATCTGAAGAAAACATCTTTCTGTATTTTTGGATAAGTCGTCAGTTTTATCATGCATGGGCTTTCACTGTTCTTGACTGTGCAGAGCTGGATCAATGAGGAGAAATGCTTGAAAGAGGTCGGGAAGGTTCAGAGAGGGTCTAAGGAGTCCCTAACACCCTTCCAGAGAGTTTCACAAATTTTGGATACCAAGAAACCTCATTTGTGAGCTTCTACAGGAAGTCTACAGGGGTTCTACAGGATGTTCAGGAATTTCTACAGGATGTTCAGAAATTTCTACATGATGTTTAGAAATGGTATTTTGGAGGGTGGATGAGTGAGGAAAGAGGTAGGAATAGGTAGGAAGGTAGGATAGGGGTCTGAAGTGGCTCAAGGATTGGTGGATGGAGTTGGGAGAAAGTGGAGACGGCTGAATTTGCTCAAAGAAATATGAAACAATGGTTGCAAAAAAAGGTAGGGTTACGTGGGCAAGATGACAAATGTGAGACGAGACACCCAGTTAGGAGATGGAATAGATGGTTCTGATGAAGTTTGGGTGGATGAAGAAGTGGTAGAGGTGCTCTGCACTGTGCGTTTCCAACTGAACCAATAAATACTTGCAAGTAATCAACGTCCTAGTTATACCTACCTAATCTGACCTAGCTAACAGTAAAGTAAATGAACAAAAAATTTATTTGCAAGGGAATCATATATATCAACTGTGCAATGAAACATTTCAAATATCTGAACATGTAACCTACTTCTGCAAACGAAAACCATACACTAGTGATTGCATGGCTAAGCAAAAATAGTGTTTTTGTTTGGGACAACAAAGTTACTTTGATCCCAGCCCCTAATCCTATGAGGGAGAGCTAAAACCAAAGGTGCTTGTTGACCTTTTCTTGGAGCTTTTTCCCTGTTGATATCCTACCTACCTATTCTAAACATCAGAGGCATTCTAACCATAAATAGTGACCTAGTTAATCAACACAATTTAATCTGCCTAATAGAAATACGTTTGCAAATGCATAAAAGGAGAAACAACGATGCATAAAGGAAAAATAACAGTACATAAAGGAGGCCTTGGCTCTCAGGTTGGGCCAAACCCTAAGAGCTATGGCTCCTATAAAGAACTAAGAGCTAATACAAAATAGGACTACTTGTCATTATCAAAAAATAGTCATCAACCGAAAGTTATGCCACAATGGCTACAAGAAAACGAGCTGAAAGTGACAACACTATAGTGCAAAAAATGCAATGGTTTCAAAAGTAAACTATGAAGGTTGAGGCCTTCTTATTTATACATCACGAGGGACCTAGTAGGCCTCCTAAATTCAAGGGAATCAACTGTCCCAACTGCTAGTAGACAATCCCTTTTCCAAAATCTGCTTGGCTGCCTTTAGGATCCGTTTTTGGTGGCCTGTGAGCTCAAAGTTGAGGGTGGAGATCCTGAGGAAGGGCTATTTAATGTCAGAGACAACCCCCCTACGAATCCTCACCTCAAGCTTGGCTCTCACCTAGCCCATGATTGCTTAGTTTTTCTCCAACATGTGTCCAAAAATCCTGAAATAACCATGTATTAGCCTCCTAGGGAGAGTGACCACCCTTATTCATTCAAATGACATAAACATACTAAAAAAAAGTGCATAATCTATGAAAAATGGAGGATTGAATAAGGATTGATCAAGGACAATTAGGCAAAATGAGCCCAATAAGTTACCCAATTTGGGGCTCGTCATCACCCCCCTGCTAAATGGGTTGCTCATCGTCTGAGCAACTAGTCCAGCTCCTCGTCCTTAATTGCTTTGATTGCCTCCCTCACATCCCAGGCTTCTGAAGTAATATCTTCTTCACTGTCATGGAATCTGACCTTCCTTTCCACCTCTTCCCACTGCTTATGCTCTTCTTCTTCTGTGCCTCCTTCTAGCAATCCCAAAAGAAAAGGTGGACTTAACTTGAGGCTTATCCAGCTAGCCTGAAGATTCTGCATAGACTTTTTGTAGAGAGGCACTCGTGCCAAGGCCTCCCTCATTCTAGTCGGGGTGTGGTATTCCCTGATTTTGAGGCTGTGGGACAATGTGTTCCACCTACGAGTGCACGCATGAACACAATTGTCCCCCAATAGTCACTCCATGTCCTCAAAATGTGCTATGGCCTGAGCTTGATGATCCGTGTACTCTAACAGGGCCTGAGAGTCAGTTGCTAGGTGGTGGTGGGTGGATATCAATGTTGAGGGGTCCCCTGGCTCTGCTCTAATCAGCAGTGGTTCCTGTAGTTCCCGCTCCATGACATTTCTGACCTCTGCTACTCTCTTTTCTTCATGGTTTAGCCATGAGGTCATGGCCATAAGCTTCATGTCCCCTACTATTGTGTTGGGGTCCCACGAGGTCATGTTGCGAAGGGCCAAATTATGAAGGTAGAACTCTGATAGCTTGGCCTTGTCTTCTGACGAACTGTTGTTACATAAAGCCATGAATTGTTGGGGGTTTTGGATTTGATTGATACCCCTCTATACCAAAGTGTTGATCTGAAATTGCAGCCACTGATCCCTAAGGTATAGGGCATAAGATTTGGCTGGCTACCTACATGTATCTTTTGTTTTAGAGACTGTATCTCTAGGCCTGCTTGCAATTCTCTTTCCTATAGTTTCCGGTTTAGTGCCTCAAGTTTAGCTTGCATTCCTTCTTTTCTCTGAGGCTCTTTTGTGGTGTCTTTGGCTGTTGTGGCCTCCTCCTATTTCTGTTGTTCTCCCAAGAGGTGAGGCCTATCTTCTTTCCTTTGTCCTTGTAACTGTAGCTGCTGTCTAAGCAGCTCATTCTCTTCTCGTAGCTTGGCCTACTGGTAGCTCTCCACATGTCGTACCCTTGCCAATTCTCTTTGGGCCTCCTTGAGCTTTTCCTCTAGAGGACCTATGTCTACCACCCACTTGGATTTAGCGATCTTCATCCAAGTGTGGGTCCTTACTCTTTCTTCCTCTAGTGCTAGGAAAATTGGCACTGTGAATTTTTTAGGAATGATTTTCTCGGCCTCTAAGAAGTTATAATAAGAGCCCAAGCTGGGATGGGGGCTTGGTTCCATAATGGTATCAGCCTTCTCTTCCTCCAGTGATGACTTGGTTGATTTTTCCTCCATATTTTCTGTCTCCTTTAGCCTAGCCAATGTTTCCTGTACAGCAGCCTTGGCATCCTGTAGAGAGGCCTCCGAGTTCAATTTCTCCATCCTTTCTTTCCATGTGGATGTCTTCGGGCTTCCCCACTCTTATGTTATGGATGTATTCTGTTTGGCTGGGTTGTCTTCTACTGTAATTGGTCCTTTGGACTATTTCTCCTTTGGACTGCCAGTTTTAATCCTCGTGCTTCTTCTCGCCTTAAAATACATGGAAGGATCCCTCTTCTGCTTTGGAGATGTGTTGAGGGTGGCTAGCATAGCTGCTACCTCCGTAGCTAGAATCTTAGGAGATTCTTCCTTCCCTTGCCCTTTTTTCAGACTTCCTGTAGAAAGTCCTGTGCTGACTGGTTTCTGGCTTCATGTAGAAGCAATTTTTGGGCTTCCTGTAGAAATGGCCTTCTGGCTTCCTGTAGAACCAGCGGGCACTGTTTTGGCCTGCTTGGCTGGGGGTGCCTTCTCTTTTAGCTTGGTTGTGGCTACCTTAGGTGTGCCTTCACTTGCTTGGGCTTTTTCAGTCCTTTCTGCCCTGCTCTTCAATCTCTTCTTACTGGGTGTTTGTGTCATTTTTCCACCCACTGTTTTGGCCTCAGCAGCTTGGCGTTTCTCTCATGTCTCTTTCTTTCCTTACTTTGGTGGTTTGCCCGGGGTTTTCTGACCCTTGGATTTCTTTTCTGCCTCAATGTGCTCCTTCTCCTCACTGTTGGAGGAAGTAAGTTCCTCGGCCAAAATTTGGATGTCATCATCCTTAGACATATTGCAA
Source organism: Pinus taeda (assembly GCA_000404065.3). Lineage (NCBI taxonomy): Eukaryota > Viridiplantae > Streptophyta > Pinopsida > Pinales > Pinaceae > Pinus > Pinus taeda. The sequence continues at coordinate 6,694 of APFE031603556.1, read as the reverse complement.
AATATCTCCCAGGAGAGAGGGACAGTGTAGGTATGAAGTGCATATTTTACTAGGAGCTTGATAAGCCCGTGATGGGCCAACTGGTCTGGTGTCCCCTCCCTCAACTTTGTGGCATACTCAATCAAGGATTGGAGGAGGAAGTAGGGGATGCTCAACTTTTTTTCTGTGGGCAAATCCATTTTGTGCCTGAGTTCAATTAGCAAATGGAAGTGATAACCATATACGATACTGAATCGCCCCTCATAGGTAATATATTTCATAATTTGAAGGCTGACTTCGCTCTAAAATGGTTGTAGGCTAGTTCTCCGGACCCCATTCTTATCCTCTGAAAATTGTTCCTCTAGTAAGAAGAATTCATTTTTAGCCTTTTGGCCCAATTTCCTCTCCTCTTTATCCCAGGGTACCCAAATTGGTAGATCAGTGATTCTGCTAATGAGTTGTGGGGTGAACTTTAGGGTCAACCCTCTAAAGTTTACAGTGGCTAGTGTGTTGGATTTAGGCTTCAGGGACCTTAGGAATTCCTCTGTTATTTCATCATCGTGACCTTTAATTTTGTCACAGAAGGTCATCGAGTTTGCACGGGAAAATAAGTCTACCACCTCAAGAGTTTCTCACAGTTTCTTGGAATCCGAGGGTTCCTTTTCTAATAAACCCTCCTGGCATGGTGAAAAATACTGTGTTTTCGCTTGCGCTTTGAGCAGAAAGGGAATTCTACGTGTTTTTCCTCCTCGGAATGCTGAAAACAGTATCTCCAGGCCACTTCGTATCAATTCCCCAGTTTTACAACTCGACTGCCGGTGTACAGAAGGACGACTCAGGTTTCCCTAAACAAAGTGCAGAGCTAAATTTCCAGCGTACACATAATCATGTAAAATTCACAATTTTTTCCCACTGGTTAGCCTTGACAGTGTTTCAACTTCTCCACAGGAGGAATTTTCCTCAGGACCCGTGGAGAAAATCTTGGATGCAAACCAATGAAGAAAATTTCATGCAACCACAAGTAAGCTGCTATTTGGATTCACAGACAGACTTGCTTTTAATTTTTCCTACCCTAGCACGTCGAATTCACCATCTTTTGAAATATCATGAATGGGAATGGTCTGTTCAGGCCTTCCTCTCTCAGAATTGACAACCTCAACGTAGACATTCCAGGTTTGTTTGTTATGCTGAGTTTCCTGTAGCGCTCCTTCTTGTAGAAAGTTTTTCCGGCTTCTAGAGGACGTCACGATGGTTCTGGACAAGTCTGAGACTCGGAAGGACATTGGAACAGGCCGAGAAGCTCGAGCTAACAAACTACACAGGAGGAGGATGCGTACTCTGCTGCAAAAACGCTTGCAAGTGTGAATGACAGCGGTTCATCGTGAGTTATTCGACCGGGCAATTTGAATTACTGCGCAATTTATGGGGTGATGGTGAGTTGTCTAGGCCGATCCGTTAGCTAATGTCATAGCCATCATTCTTCAGCATGTCTCTGACTGCCAAATCCTTCCTTCTGCCATTCACCGCCGCCATTCCTGTCATACTATCGGTTCTCCCCAACTAGACACTTCCCACATGTCAACTGCCCGTCTCTTTGGCATAACCGAGCTCGTTCGGATCCCACGAGGCCATCCGACTGGCTGTGGGTGGCTAGTTGACTAGCCACCAAACTTGTTCAATCCACCTATTTCACATTCATGCAAATTTTAGAGTATAGTTCATGCAATTCAACGAATAAGGTTAGACGCTTACCTGTGTGGCCGTGGATGTGTTTTGTAGGTTTCGGGACATGGAATGCTGGATTTTCTTGCTTTTGCTTTGTGCACGGGTGTTGGAGCTCCTTTTTCATTGGCTGGTGTTGGATACAAGACTTCGGGACCCAACCCTCTGGTGGCAAATGTTGCATGCACTGGCTTCGTGTGATTCGAGCTGCAGGTGTCTATAGTATGTGCTCCAGTAGGATCAACTGCTATAGGATTCCTGTAGGACATCTTGTAGCCGCTTCTCCTCCTGGGATGGATGCTGAAATGATCAGGATCGCGTTCACAGATCAAGGGTCCTGATGGAGCCTTGACAGGTAAAGTGTGCGAGCCTCTGCATGCTTGATTTGTCACTTGAGAAAAAAAAAAAATCTAAGGAAACATAACTCTTGTATGACTGCGCAGGAATATTCAACCAGATTGTCGCAATGGTGGTGGAAGGAGATGAAACAAGTCGAGGATGGAAGAAAAGAGTGGTTGCATGCCTCATCAACAGATTTCAAACTTCAAATACCTCTCCCGAATTGATTCTGGCCTACCCAAAGGCTCTATAGGATGTTTCCTGTAGAAATGCAGAACTTCTTATAGAAAGTCTTGAGACTTCTTATAGAAGGTTGAACCTCGACCAGATTGTGTCTGAATCTTGAAAAAATGAGCGTCCATGGAGGGAGTGTATATGAGGATGCCTGGTAACTTGGTATGGACCCCTGTCCTTATTTTGGGAGGTCTCCTTTCTGCACTGTATTCCTGCAACCTACAACAATTCTTCAGGGATTAAACTTTCTTCTTTATTTCTTCTTTGTTTATTTCTTCTTTTTCTTTTTCTCTTTTCTTTTTTCCTTTTCTTTTTTTTCTCTTTTTTTTTTTTTTTTGAGAGAGAGACAACAGGGGTGCCTCCAGGAGGTTTTCACCCCTACTATCTGCCTTGGGCGGCTCAGAGAGGTTTTCACCCAAGGGTCTTTTTATTCAAATTCTTTATTTTCCAAGAGACAACAAGGGGGCCTCAATGAGGTTTTCACCCCTACTATCTGCCTTGGGTGCCTCAGAGAGGTTTTCACCCAAGGATCTTTTTATTTCTTTTTTTTTTTTTTGATGATGCTCAAGGTGTGGCCGGGACAGAGGTAGAACCCTTCTCTATTACCAGCACTGATTTTTCCACAGTTTCGATGAACTCCTACCTTGAAAGGGGTTTCCTGTAGATCTTTAGTCGATGCCCATTGACGAGCATGGGGATGGCTTCTTCATCAATGGTCTAGATAAGGACAGAACCATTATCATTGAACTTCTCCACTGCATATGGTCCTAGCCATCTTGTCCTTAGCTTTCCTTTGAAATTGTTATGTCTGGAGTCATAGAGCAGCGCCCAATCTCCCAGCTAGAATTGTTTTTCATTAAGGTGTCGGTCATGCCATATCTTCCTCTAAAGTTGAACCACTTATGAGTAGAGGAAGGCCTGTATTCAGTGTTCATCTAACCCATTCAGCTGCAATAACCTTTCTTGTTGAGCATGGCTGAGATCTAGCTCCAACTGAGCTGCCATCCTCAATGTGTTGTACTCAAACTCGATTGACAACAGAGCTCTCTTCCCGTAGACCAGCTCATAAGGTGTGAAACTAGTTGTGGTCTTCCAAGTGGTGTTGTAGGCCCAAGTGGCCCCAACCGGGCGATCTGCCCAATCCTTTCTGTTGTTTCTCACCACCTTAGTCAAAATCCCTTCTAATGCTCTATTACTGACTTCCACCTACCCATTTTCTTGAGGATGATATGGGGTGGAAGTCCTATGCTTGATCTTGTGATGAGTGAGCAAGTCTTCAATTAAGTTGGAGGTGAACTGGCTTCCTTGATAGGTGACTAACTCTCTTGGGTAGCCAAATTTGTAGAAGATGTTTTCTCTTAAAAACTCAGCCACCTTTTCTTCTGTCGCTGCTTTGATTGCCTTGGTTTCTACCCACTTTGTTAGGTAGTCAGTGCACACAATGATGTAAGACCTTTGCCTCAAAGGAGGGTTGATAGGACCCACAAAATCCATGCCCCATTTCTCAAATGGCTCGAGGTTCACTTGAGGTTGGAGAGGCATTTTGTCCCTTGGAGTCAATTTCCCCATCCTCTGGCATCGGTCACATTGGCTGATGTATCTTCTGACATCTTGATGAAGAGTGGGCCAATTGTCGCCTGCCTGTAGAATTTTGAAGGCAGTCCTCTTTGCTACAAAGTGGCCTCCATAAGGTCCATCATGATAGGCTAGGAGGATGTCAAAGACATCCTCCTCCCTAACACAATGCCTCAAGATCTAATTGGGGCAAGTTTGAACAGGTTTCCCCCGATCCAAGTGAATGGGGCACTCTTGCTCACAATTATGCTCTTCTCCTTTGAGGATAGATGCGAAGGGAACTGTGCTGAGACCAAGTAGTTTGCTATATCAACAAACCATGGAGAGAGTATTGAGATAGCAAAGAGATGTTCATCCAGCATCCGGTCATCCATTGTTCCTTCTTCACCTGCAGGCAAATCCAATCTAGACAAGAAGTCAGCAACAACATTTTCTTTACCCGGTTTGTCAACGATAGTCAAATCAAACTATTGCAGCAAAACTAAGCATCTAATGATATGGGCATTTACATCAGGCTTTTCATTAAATATCTAATTGCAGCATGATCAGTATGTACAAATGTTTGATAGCCAGTGATGTAGTGTTAGAACTCGTTCAGGGAATGGACCACGACCATGAATTCTTTCTCAGTTACAGTATAGTTCATTTCTCCCTTGGACAGGTTTTTGCTGACAAAGTAGATGGCATATGGAAGTTTCTCCTCAAATTGCCCTAAGGTTGCCCCTATGGCTTTGTTCGAGGCATCAGTGTGGATGTGGAAAGGTAGGGCCCAGTTTGGGCCTCTCAAAATTCGGGCGGACAATGACTTATCTTTCAACTCATTCAGAGCCCCTTGACAGTCGTCAGTGCATTTAAACTCGAAATCTTTTCCTAAAAGGCCAAACAATGGCAATGCTAGCTTACTAAAATCTTCAATGAATCTTCTATAATATCCTGATAAGCATAGGAAACTCTGAACATCTCTTACCTTCTGAGGAGGTGGAACACTTTTGATGATAGCAATTTTGTTAGGATCCACCTGTAATCCTTGGAGAGAACTGGTATGACCTAACACAGTCCCTTCAGTCATTAGGAATTCACATTTTTCAAGACTGAGGGACAGGTTCATCTCAATGCACTTTCTTAATACTTTTCCCAGGTTGGAAAAGGCTTCTTGGAAGCTAGACCCATAAGGAGTAAATTCATCCATATAGATTTCCACTGAATCGTGAACCAGCTCGACAAAGATGCTCAATACAACTCTCTGGAAAGTGGCAGGAGCATTGCATAGCCCAAAGGGAAGGACTTGGTAGGCAAAGGTACCCCATGGACAGGTGAAGGTGGTCTTATCTTGGTCCTCCGGGCTGATTTGGATCTGATTATACCCGCTGAACCCATCTACGAAAGAGAAAAGCTTCTTTCCTACCAGTCCATCCAACACATGATCTATGAAATGCAAAGGGAATTGGTCTTTCTTGGTTGCTTTGTTCAGTTCTCTGTAGTCTACACAGATTCTCCACTTCCCATTTTTCTTCGGTACTAACACCAGATGGGAAACCCATTCACTGTCTGAGATGGGGTAGATGAATCCTGCATCCAATAATTTTTGCAATTCTTTTTTAACAATGTCCTTAAGGGTTGGATTCATTCTCCTCTGAGGTTGCTTTATTAGTTAACAGTCCTCTTTAATGTAAATATGATGGGTACAGACTGAAGGATGGATTCCTTTCATTTCCTTATAGTTGTAGGCAAAAGCCTCCAAATGGCGGTTCAAGAGGCTACATAGCTCTTTTTCCTAAGAGGGAGAGAGAGAGGAGCTGATCTTTAAAGTTTTTTCAGGGCCAAACTCCACATTCTTAACTCTGGGATAGGTCTGATCAGTCACACAGAGGTCCACTAAAGCACTGGCTTAGGTATCTTCCACCAACTCTTCTAAGGACAGTGCAGTGGGAGGAGGATTTTGGATTAAGTTCTCAATCAAATCATCCTCGGTTTGAGGACCTCCACTGGTGGCCTCCACTGTGCATAATGGTGCAGAGTAGACCTCATCCTCATCTCCCTCTTCCAACTAGAGGGGTAAGTCATGTTCTAGCAGAGGTTGGGTAGGAGGGTATAGGACCAGCTGTTTGGAAATAGGCCCATTTTTTATGGTCATGCTTCCTGCTCGATAGCTGATGTAAGCATCCGTAGTAGCTAGTTAAGGCCTTCCCAAAATGAGGGGATATCCAGTGAGTTTTTCCTTTGGCTAAAGGACCAAGAAGTTTGTGGGGTACTCCCAAGTGTCAGTAGAGACCAAGACATATTCCACAATCCCTTCAGGACTCACGGTAGAGCAGTCTGCCAACTACAGTACTGTCGAGGTCTTCCTTAAGGAACTCTGAAGGTTGAGTTTAAGCATGGTGTCCCTCACCATCACATTAATGGCAGCCCCTAAATCAATCAAGGTGTGGGGGATGATGGTGCCATTGATATGAACATCAACTACAGGACTCCCAGAGTCCAAATACTTTGGACATATTACTTTCCCCAACATAAGATCGGACAGTTGTCCTATGACATTGATAGTTGAGGCATCTCTCTTTCGCCTGCCTGGGTGCCTGAAACACTTCTCCTTAATCAATTTGTTGTATATCGGTACATCTTTTATGGCCTCGAGAAGTGGTATTTTCACACATAACTGCTTGAGTTCTCCCAGAAGCTCAGTCTCCTCTGGGTTGGGTTGCATGGTTACTGTGAGTTGCTAATGAAAGGGTGGAATGGCTTTGGGTTCACTTTCCTATTTCTCTTCCTCCTCCTCTAGGGGAGGAGGTTGGCGCTCTGGAAGGACCTTCCCAGATCACAGGTTGATCTCCTGGATCTCCACAGC